>ML818725.1:15993-37387 GCA_009831015.1 Picea engelmannii | reverse complement strand
CAGGTATATGAACAATCCAGGTAAAGAACATTGGGAGGCAATAAAGTGGATTCTCAGGTATTTGAGAGGTACTACTACACATGCATTATGTTTTGGAGGTTCATACACTTTTCTATAGGGATATGTTGATTCAGATATGGCAGATGATAAAGACAGCAGGAGGAGCACCACAGGGTATGTTTTTACTATAGGTGGAAAAACAGTAAGTTGGATTTCAAAACTGCAAAAGGTTGTTGCACTTTCAACAACAGAGGAAGAGTATGTTGCTGCTACAGAGGCTAGTAAAGAAATGATTTGGTTACACAAGTTTATGGAGGAATTGGGAAAGAAGTAGGAGAACAACAGGTTGTACTGTGACAGTCAGAGTGTCATTCACCTTGCAAAGAACTCAGCCTTCCATTCAAAGACTAAGCATATACAGTTGAGGTACCACTTCATACGATCCGCCTTGGAAGATGGACAATTGAAGATGGAAAAGATACACACTAGCCATAATCCTGCAGACATGTTAACAAAGGGAGTAACCAGGGAGAAACTGATTTCTTGCTCAATTTCAATTGGTCTTCAAGAATGAAGATGAAGATGAGAAATTTTCCAGGTCCAAGAAGGTTCAGAATCTAGCATATACAGCAGCGGTGGAGTTGTTGAGATCAGTCTCCAAGTGGGAGATTATTGGTTGTGGAGCCTGGTTATCTTATTGATTTATAGGTCTTTTACTTTCAGCCGTGTTTATACCCCATGAAGTATTTACACCCCAGAATTATGTACACTCTTCCATGCGGGGGAGTGCAGAGGGGGGGTACCCCCTCTGCAGGGTTCAGGGGGCCTATCCCCCTGGCTGGGGGTAAGCGGGCCCCTAGCGGGGGTTCGGGGGCGAAGCCCCCGAAGAAAAAATTTCCTTGTAAAAGTATATTGTAATTTCATTGTAAATTTGGACCGTTCATTATAAGGTCGCAGATCTAACGGTAGAGATTATGTTAGGGTTTTTTGTCCTAGAAGGCAACCCTCTTTTATGAGGGAAATGTATCGCGACTATGGGTGGTGGTGAATATTGTATTCTGAGAGAGGAGACTGTGAGATAAAGAAGAGGAAGTTACAGCAGGTTTTGTTGTAGGTTGTATCCCTTCATTTGTTGGATAATAATAAAGGAAGGACCTGGCAATTTATCTGGTGGGCATAGCCCACACTGTGTGAATCACGTAAATCTGTGTCTCTCTTGTATTGTGTGTCTTCTGTGTTTTGTTTCTGCATTTGTTTTATTTTATTGCTCCGTAGTCCTATTTTTCTAACAACTTTATCCATCAAAAAAAATTGGGTCCATTACCCGAACCTGGGTTCTCCAACTTCTCATGGCCATAACTCTCTAACCATGAGGAGTTATGTGACGTTCCACATACCACAAAAAATGGCATGATAAAAACTATCCATCTAGGATAGTTTCACTGACAAATTCACTGGATTTCATATCATTATTCCACAAATAAGCATGGGTTCTCTAACCATACTTCTAGGATAACTCAATCCGCAAAGCATCTTCTCATGAGGGATTTTACCATAAGGGGACCAATTTGGAGTTCATCCATTTCTACTTATTATCAACCATGAAAAGATAATAATGATTCATCTTTACATCAAACAATATTGGGTCCATTACCCAACCTTTGTGCTATGGGGCTTTCTTCAAGGGTTGACATCAATGACAACCAACCTTAATCAACAATATCCCCCTTTGGTATTGATGGAAACACTCTGATGCAATACTGAAATCATATCACTCATGCTCCTCCTCGAACCATGCCTCTGTCCTCTGCATATGATAAATCTCTCCCCCTTTTTCATCAATGACAAAGGTATCTTTCCATTCGGGGTTGCTCCCCCTGACTGAAATGTCCTCTTATGGTGCTTCCTCGTGTAAATCTAAGACATATAAGATAAGCATTCAAAAAGAATTCATTTTGGAGTAGAAATAAATCCAAGTTTCTGGTGAAGATATTCAAAGGATTCCCATGGAATTGGTTTTGTGAAGATGTATACCACTTTTTCTTTTGTGCCCACATACTCAACTCTGATGTTCTTTGCTGCAACCTGCTCCTGTAGAAAGTGATAATTTATTGGAATGTGCTTCGTCTTGGAGTGCATCACCAGGTTCTTCTATATATTGATGGCACTTGTATTATCACAATAGATTGGAATGGGCTCATCATACTCAACCTGTATATCTGTTAGAGTTTGTTTCATCCAAAGAACCTATGTACAACATGATGATGTTGCAATATACTCTCCCTCGACTGTAGATAAAGATACCAATGATTGTTTCTTTCTTATCCATGATACTAAACACTCACCCAAGTAGAACGATGCTCTACTGGTGCTTCGTCGATCATCAATACAACCTGCCCAATCTGCATCTGTGTAGGCAATAAGTGATAGATCCTTTCCTTTTGGATATATAATCCAAACTCTTATGTTCCTTTGAGATATCTGAAAATCCTCTTCACTGCTAACACATGTGACTCCTTTGGTGCTACTTGAAATCTTGCCACCTGTCCAACTGTCTGCATTACATCTGGTCTAGATGTTGTCACATATAGTAGGTTTCCAATCATTGACCTGTATTGCCTATGATCTGTAGACTTCTAATCATCATCTTTACTCAACTTGCAACTGGTTTGCATGGGAGTGATAACTGGTTTGCAATATTCCATTCCGAACCTCTTTAGCATTTCTCTGATATACTTGGTTTGAAAAATAAACATTCCTTGGTTTTTTTGACATATCTGAAGTCCCAAAAAGAAGGATAGTTCTCCAAGTAATGACATTTCAAATTCATTCTGCATATCTTTTGCAAATTTCTGGTTTAACCTATCATCATCACTACCAAAAATAATATCATCAACATAAACTTCAATTAATAAAATATTACATTCACTTACCTTGATGTAGAGGTTGTTGTCTGCACTTCCTTTTCAGAACCCTTCCTGCTGCAGATATTTATCCAGTCTAGAGTACCATGCTCTAGGAGCCTGTTTTAGACCATACAAGGTATTCTTTGATTTACACACATAATGTGTGTTCTCTGACAACTGAAATCCTTCTGGTTGTTTAATGTAGACTTATTCTTCAAGTTCCCCATTCAGAAAATTTGATTTTACGTCCATCTGATATACTTTAACATTTTTGGAGCATGCATAGGCTAAAAGCAACCAGATTGTCTCCATTCTGACAATTGGGTCAAGTGTCTCTTCAAAGTCGATTCCTTTAATCTGTACATATCCTTTACATACCAATCTAGCTTTGTTCCTTGTAACTTGTCCATCTTCATTTAATTTATTTTTGAAAACCCATTTTGTGCCGATCACATTCTTATTCTTTGGTCTTGGAACCAGTTCCCAAGTGTCATTTTTCTCTATTTGATCCAATTATTCATTCATGGCCTTATTCCAAAATCCATCATTGTTGGCTTCTTCAAAATAGTTTGGTTCAATTGTAGATAAGAGTGCTAGGTGTGTTTGTTCTGGTGAATGAAATTTTTTTCTAGTCTCAACTCCTGCATCTTTGTTTCCAATAATCTGACCTGAAGGATGATTCTTTTGTACTCGTTTGCTAGGTGTCTTTGGAAATACTTGTTGAAATTACTCTTTTTTTTCCGTCGGATTCTCTTCATCTTCCTCTTCTACTTCATCTTCTGCTTCTTCTTCTTTGAAAAGTTGTTCCATTGATTTGTTTTCTTCTTCCTTTGATTCTGGTCTACCCGTTTCATCAATTGTTACATTGATGCTTTCCACAACTTTGTTCAATCTTAGATTATAACACTTGTATGTTTTTCTTGTACTTGAGTAACCAACAAGTACTCATTTTTCCACACGAGAGTCAAACTTTCTCATTTTTCCATCTTCTCTTTTGATGTAGCATTTGCTTCCAAAAAATTTGAAGTACTTCACAGTTGTTGGTCTTCCTTTCCATAGCTCATAGAGAGTTTTATCAGTGTTGTTTCTTAGCATTACTCTATTTTGAATGTGAACTATTGTATGTACTGCATGTGTCCAAAATATATCTATCAATTTAGAATCCATTAGCATTTTTCGAGCCATTTATTGTACTGTCTTGTTCTTTCTTTCAACAACTCCATTCTGTTGAAGTGTCCTAGCAACGAATAATTTCCTTTTTATTCCATGACTGCTGCAGTAGTCCATAAATTTATTTGAAGTGAACTCTCCTCCATTATCAGATCTCAAGCATTTGATTCTTGAATCCATCTCATTTTCAACCATTTCCTTGTAGATCTTGAAATTTTCAAAAGCTCCTGACTTGTTCTTGAGAAAGAAAACTGTAGTCATTCTTGTATAATCATCAACTAATAACATAAAGTACCTCTCACCTTTTAAGCCCTTTGTTGTAGTTGATCCAACTAGATCAGTATGCATAATTTCCAATGATATTGTTTTTGAATATTCCTTTGATTTGAACCTGGTCTTTGTTTGCTTTCCTTGTTGACAATGCTTGCATAAAGTGTTGGTTGGTTTCGTGATCTGGGGAATTTCTCTGACTTCTTCTCTTTTGATGACTTTGACAAGGTTATCAAAATGCATGTGACCCATTATTCTATGCCATAGTCAACTTTCATCTTCATTTCCTAGACAACACTTTTCATTTCCAATTTCACTTAACACATATATGTTGTTTGAAGTTCTTGCAGTTGTACTGACCAATTTCCCTGAACCTTCTCTTCTTATCTTACACTTTTGTGAATCGAAAGTAACTTTATGACCTTGGTCGCACATTTGACTCACACTTAGAAGATTATGTTTCATATCTTCTACCAGTAGAACATTTTGTGCCTTTTAATTCTTGTTCCCAATTCGGACTATGCCTTCTCCAATGATTTTGGCTAAATTATCATTTCCGAAGGAGACTGATCCATTTCTTTCCTTTCGCAATGTAAGAAATTTTTCTCTATCACCTGTCATGTGTTTTGAACACCCACTGTCAACATACCAACCATGTTTCTTCTGCTTAGATTGTAGAGAGACTGTGCATTCCTCATTGCTATACTGATCTTTCTTTCTTATCCATGCCATTTTCCGAGGTTCTTGTCTGTGGTTGTTGTTATTATGTTGAGGTTCTTTAGGAGGGACTATCATTATGCAATTTTTGGCCACGTGTACAAAATTGTTACATTTGTAACATTCCACTTCAGAGCTCAAAGATTCAAACCTATTGTAACTTCTTCTTTGTGTTTCACTATGTCTTCTTGAGTAACCCCTTTGTGTATGACTCTCAAAGTTGTTATTGTTCCTGTTGTTATCTCTACAATTCACAACTTTATGTCCAAAATTATTACATGCATAACATAAACCAAAAAATATAGTTTGATACCTGGGAGTTGAATATCTTCTAAAAGAAGGTGCTCTTATGAATCATTCTTCTTCTTGAGGCCTATCTATCTGTTGTTGATTTTGAAATATGAATCTTCTTGGTGGAGGATTGTCCCTGTAATCTTCCTTGTACATCTTCCTATCCCCTTTGATTATTTCTGCATAACTTTTTGGATTTGTTTCTTTCTATGTTGTTTTGGAGCTTGATCCATTTTTTGTCTGATTGTATCCAAGTCCAGACTTGTCAAGATGAGATTTTTTACTGTTGATAATGTCATCCAGAACTTTTGAGATATTCTGCATATTTTTCTTTTGAATATCCTTTCTTAGTGTGACAATCTCTGCTTCCAAGTTTCCAATGATCTTGTCATTTTCTTCTAGTTGCTCTTTGAGTGCTACTTCAATTCTTTTATCTTCTTCTATTTGAACCTTCAATCTTGTGATCATTTGTTCTAGTTCTCGAGTGTCATTTTTCTTGTCTAGTTCTGCTTGTAGTTTCTTTTTTTTCTTCTTTTCTCTTCTAACAACTTCTATGGCACATTAATTATTCTCGATAGTCAACTTCTTCCTCTTTAATTTCATATTCGACTTCTTCATAACCTTCTTCAGCTTTTTCATATTCTTCTTCGGAGTCTTCTTTGTCAGAATCTTTTACTTCCATGAATAGAACTCTTCATGTTTCTCTGTCACTGATTTCATCTTCATCTGATGATGAGATGTCTTCTTTGATGCATAAGTTTTTCTTGAAATCTTTCTTTGTAGTTCTTTTGTCTTTATATGTGTGTTTTCCTTTTGAGTGACCTTCATCATTTCTCTTTTTCTTATGAGGACATTTGCTAGCAAAATGACCAATACCATCACAATTAAAACAAATTAAAGGAAGCTTACCTCTATACCTACCATTGGTTCCCTTGTTCAGTCTTTTGACGAAGTTGGCCACTTCTTCATCATCTTCTGAGACGTCATTGTTGTTGCTATATTCTTCTTTTTCCTTTTTATTTTTCTTTGATCTTTTGGATTATTTGAAGGCTGCTTCTTTTACATCTGAATTTTCATGTTCAGTTCTCATATATGTTGTGACTATTCCATGCAGTTCATCCATGATTATTGAGTTCAGATCCGATCTTTCTTCTAGTGCTGATATCTTAGGGTTGAATCTCATAGTAAGAGATCTCAGTACCTTTTGAACAATTATAGATTCTTCGATTTCTTCTCCCAATCCTATGATTGCATTCACTGTTTCGTCAACTCTTAAGAAGTAGGCTGCAATATTCTCATATTCTTTCATTTTTAGTTGTTTGAACTGACCTCTATAAGTTTGAAGTTTTGCGGCTTTGACTTTTGTATATCCTTCATAAATATTTCAAAGCTTGTCCCAAATCTTTTTGGCGGATTTACAATGTGCAACTTTGGTGAATATTGTCTCACTGAGACCATTCAAAAGTGCATTTGTAGCTTTGGAATTATTCTGACCAAGTTTCACTTCTTTGTCATTTGTTGGTGGAACTGTTGGTACTGTGTATCCATCTACAATTGATTGTCAAATTTAAAACCATTGTGCTTGTATATATGTCTTCATCCTTATGCTCCAAAAATCATACTTATGTCCATCAAAGTGTGGTATTCCATTCTTATATGAGTTGGTACTCTCCATGATCTACCTTTCAGTCGTTAAAATGATTTCTGAAGGAACCTTCTCTAATACCAATTGTTGGATTACTAAGAGGGGGGGTGAATCAGTAATAACGTAATTATAATCTTTTTTCTCCAAATAATCCAATTGTTATATCAATGTAGAATTATTATCCAATAATGAGCAATAAGAAATGAAAAATCACACACATACACAGTACATCAGTGTTTTATGTGGAAACCCAAATCGGGAGAAAACCACATAATGCTTTATCTTATATATCTTGAAGAATTACATTCATTGGAAGCACCAACTTCCTTTGTTTTCAGCTGCAACTGGAAGGAGGCTCAAACCCCCTAGTTTCTCAGGCTACAACTTGAGGGAAGCTCCAACTCCCCAATTCTCTAGCTACAACCAAAAGGAGGCTACAACCCCCTATGTTCTCTGACTACAACTGGAAGGTGGCTACAACCACCTTTCCTTGCCCCGTCCAACCACCCTGAAGTAGAAGTAGAATGATGGAACCATTGTCACACTATCACTGTGAGATATACTATTGTAAACATGTACCAATAAACCTGAACCATGCATCAAACATGAATCAACCTGTACCTCAACCTATAATCAACCTATACCATAAACAAGTGCATCAACCATGCACCAACTTGTACCAAACAATCTGTAATCATCCTGTACCATAAACAAGTGCATCAACCATGCACCAACCTGTACCAAACAATCTGTAATCAACCTATACCATAAACAAGTGCAACCAACCATGTACCAAGTATGTACCAATCATGTGTCAAGTACTCATCAACTATGACTCATCAATATGTATCAACATCATCAACTATACACCTCATGTATGTGCCAACTCATCAACTACTTGTCTCAACCATGTACCCAACTTGTACCTCAACCAAAAGCACTCATCAATTTCATCATCCAAATATGATTTGTAACTATGTAATAGACCTGGTGTATATTATCACATACCTGCAAACCTTCCTTAACTTTAACAACAAGAGACTATCATTTTCATCAAATGTTTATTTAGTCTCACAAGACTAGTTTTGGATTAGTGAACAACCCTAACTTGAAATAATCATAACTTTGTACCTATAATGAATAAATATCTGAAACTGATACACAATGTTCTTCAGTGTTTTTTTTGCAATTCCTCCTGGTGTCACTACTTGGAACCTCCCATAAAAGGATTTATGGAAAAAATGGCACACCTTGTTGAATTCAAGGTTATTCTAGAGAGAGACCTTGTAGAGAGTGCCCCGCACGGAATATTTGTTGAATGGATATGAAACTACTACATAACATACTAAAGATTGTACTCTAAAAAACACATTTGGTCTTACTAAAGTTGGATATGTTATGAATAAGTTATGATTTTTTTACCCAAGACACCTGTTTTTGACTAGTTTCAGGACTAGCCACAAACCCTATTTTCCATGGAGTGTAACTCCAAAAATACAACGAACCACAAGATGATTTTTTTACCACAGATACTTGGATATGTTTCCTCAATTGAATAGAAATTTCATAGTCTGAATCATTCTATAAAAAAAATTATTGCGAAAATGGTGAGATGACCTGAAAAAACATACCTTAGAAAGCATCATCAAAAGAATTTACCCTTCCTTGAATTTCGGTCTTCTTTTCTTCACTTTCCTTAGAAATTCAGCTTAGATATCCTTTGGTTACCTTAGACACCTATAGGTATTCAATATTATCAAGTGTGTCTTAAATGAGAGAGCCTTGCCTCTTATTTATACTCTCCAAGTAGCTTCCTTAAAAACATCTTCTAGGTCACTTTGCCCACTTTCCTTATTTTAGGGTTAACCCACCTCTAATTTATTATTGAATTAATTTATTTTGTATTCAATTTGAATTATAGTACACTTATCACTTCACTTTATTATTTACCTTTTAAAATCTCTTAAACTACTTTGACTACTTTGACCTTTTGGGGCTTCTAGATGACATATGAGGGTCCTCCAACTTCGTAAGGCCATAACTCTCAAACCGTGAGGAGTTATGTGACTTTCCATATACCACTAGAAATGGAATGACATGTACTATCCATATAGAATAGTATTACCTAAAAATATATCAAAACTTATATCGTTATCCATCAAACAAACTTGGGTCCATTACTCAAACCTGGGTTCTCCAACTTCTCATGGCCATAACTCTAACCATGAGGAGTTATCTGACGTTCCTCATACCACCTAAAATGGAATGATAGTTTCACTTACAAATTTGCTGGCATTCATATCATTATTCCACAAATAAGCATGGGTTATCTAACCATAATTCTAGGATAACTCAATCCGAAAGCGTCTTCCTGTGAGGGATTTCACCATAAGGGGACCACTTTGGAGTTCATCCATTTCTACTTATTATCAACCATGACAAGACAATAACGAGTCATCTTTATAGCAAACAATCTTGTGTCCATTACCCAACCTTTGTGCTACAGGGATTTCTTCAAGGGTTGACATCAATGACAACCAACCTTAATCAACAACAACAACTTAGATTTAGTACCTTGTTTTGTAATTGAGATATAGATTACAAGATACTTTTAGAAATTAAACATGGTTACAATATTTATTGCTAAAGAAAGAGACTCGAAACAAAACAAAACAAAACTAAGCATGCATGATAAATTTAAGAAATTAGTTAACATGCATGAGATTACGAGTGTTTATTGTGTGTTTGATGTACTTGACTTGTGTGTTTGATTTACTGATTTAAGAATGCATCAATCAAAATAAAGAGAAACCAAACCACGAGAACAAATCCCCCTAATGGGGATGGAGAAACTGGGCACAAAGGGCCCGCTTTTATTAGACTACAATGGAGAACAAGAGTTTTCTTTAAGATTTTATCTTTTTAGAAAGAAGAAGGATCCTTATAACTATATCGTTTAGAGAAATACAAGAAAAATGAAGAAGAAAGGAAAACTTTGTTTGATGAAGTTAAAACCCCCCAAGGTTCCCTAGGAGCCTTGATTTCGCCAAATTTTGGCAGAATCTCCTCTTGGACCTGCTATTGCTGAAAGAAAACAACAATCAAATTAAGTTAGAAAGTGATGAAAATAAGTTTTAAACAATAAAAAAAATTATCAAATTTTCGAAAAAAAATTCTAAGGCAAGATTGGAAAATTTTGGGACTTTTTGGACACTTTTAACGAACCTAACCTAGGCTCTTATCGTTTCTTATGTTTGTTGTTTTAAAACAGAAAACAAAGGACATCTATATAGCTTGATATTGAAATTAAAACAAAACAATAACTTGATCTAAGATCTAGGTGAAAATAGACCAAAAATTGCGTAAAATTTGACTAGATCTACTCTTTGAAATTGACAAAATTATAACTAGATCTAGAAAGTAAATGCATGCAGCCTGTAGATGTTTAAAATGAATTTTAGAACTATTCTAAGTAGCATGCAAGCAAATAAAAAGGAGAGGGGAAAGAAGTTTATCGAATTTTGGAGTTTCTGCTTGAGCCTGGAACACTTGGGCTATGGGGTTCTCTTTGATGTGAAGAAGAGGGTGAATGCCTTCTTTAAGAACTTATTGGATATAAAAGAGAAACCGAGATCCTTTGCCTCTCCAAGAGAATTATGTTGCATGCAACATAGATACCTGCAACTTCCTGTACTTGGTGTTTTTTCTACACAGAAAACTTCAAGAGCATATTAGTTTGAACAGAAACACATATGCAATGAAATATTAAGCATAGATTAACAAGTAAATTAGATAGTAAACAAACTAAGAAACTTATTCCATATAGATATTAGTATCCCTATGATTAGCCAAGTAACAAAGACAATATGCAAAAAATAGTGTAACATCACATCATGTATATCCAACATTCATCCACACATTTGAGTCCACACACCAAAGATAACTCCAAAGTCTTTATTATTCCATAGAAAGATTCAACAATGATACAATACTTGCCCAAAACCGAACTAGTTTGAGGAGAGGTCAACCCTGATTAAATAGAATTTGAGGTGATACTTCCAAAGGAGATGCGCTAGGGTTAGGGTTTAGGAATGCATGGGTGATGAGGGAGTGGCGCATGAGTGAATGGGTAGATGCGTAAGAGATGAGTGTAGTGGATGTGGAGTGATGGAAGGTGAAGGAATAGTGGATAGGGAGTGAATTGAGGTGGGCGTGGAGTGAGTGTGAGTGGGAGGGTTAGTTAGGTGAGATTTAGGAGATGCGTGGGCCTTTGGGATGCGTGCCCATGCTTTAGAATGCGCCAACTAGGAATGTGGGGTCGATTTACCACATTGGGATCTCCCCCAAGTCCACATCACCTCATTTAAGTCAACCCTACCTTTAGCTAACTCTCCTAGGCTTCCAGTTGACTGGGGATAGGAGAAAAACATGTTTCAAACATGTTCCCTAGTTCTCCTAAAATCTAGGAGATTAATTTAATTACCCATTTTCCGTAAGTTTCGAGTAATTTTGATTTTTTAGTGATAATAATCATTGTTTTGTCTCGAAATATGGGAAATAGGGGTTTACATGATACTCTGGACTATAAAACGACTATAAATATGACATCTAACAATGTTTGATGCCATATTTTTACAATTTATTGACTCATAACTAAAAAATTCCATTTTCGTGGGAATTTAATTAATTCATTGCAAACTTAAAAAAAAAAACTATCAAACCTAGCCGCAATTTCCAAATGACTCAATCAATATGTCCTAGTATGATATCATATACATTTAGACACTAGACATTGGATTTTCCATGCCAAGACCTGATCGCCAGCACATACTCCGGCTCTCGAGTCAGTCTTCTGAGTGAAAAAACTTAGAAATTATTTCATCGCTCACAAAGGCAAGCAAAAAAAAAAATTAACAAGAAAAAAAAAAACTCCAGAGTACATTCTCACTCCTAGGTCTTAAGTGGCCAATAGCCTTTTACAATATCTCATACTCAGGACATTTATTACAATAGTGGAAATGCGGAAAAAAACGGTCTTTCATAAGACCGGTTGAATTCTGAACTGTGTCATATGAGCACTGATTGCTCATTCTTTGGCGGCTCTTCAGAAAATCGAGCTTGTGCAAACTGGTAGATAACAGGGACTATCCCCTTGGATTTTTTGGGAGTTAGCCTAGACGAATGAGTTGAGTGTCAAGTGACAACTACCTGACTCGAGACTTGCCTCCAAGACCACACCCAATTGATTGAATATTTATTCCACATGACCCGAGGTGTGGATTAGGCGACAACACACCCCACATCACATTAAATACCCCCAAGAATGGTGTAAACACTTTGAGAGTAACCCCAAAATATAACACAACAACCATTTGAAATCAAGGCATACACCTCAGATTATGCCATCAATCCAACACCAATGTAGTGCTCGCTCAGTATGGACATGCAATGGAATATCACAATGAGATACTCTTTGACATAGTTCAAAGATAATCTACCTATTAAGGAAACAATTATCTACATCAACCACATGCCTCTACAATTTATGCGAAATTTGAGCATGTTACATAATAACTTCCATCAAAAGTGGTCCACGTATCTTCAACAATTCCACTTGAACATCATATACAAGAAAGGTAACACCAATCAAGTTACAGGTTGTCTCAATCGACCTTTGGTTGTGGTTTTAACCACGGTCCTCAACTCAAATGGACATGAAAATTATAGTGGCCCTAGTCATATGCAATGATCTTGACTCCATTGTTATATTTCATGGATTGGTCACAAGTAAAAAAAGTCCAAAATTTCACCTCCATAATGGAATTTTGTGCCATATGTGTCATCCCTGGGTTCTTTCATGGGAGTGTGAGAATATATATGATTTGGGAGGTGTAATAAATTCGAGTGGAAGGACACTTTGGTGTGGAGAAGATAACAACGGTGTTGAAAAAATACTTCTATTGGCTAAAGTTCTGACAAGACATTAGCATATATATCATATTGTGCATTTCTCATGCCATAACCAAATCTACAATCAAGTAGTAGGGACTTTACACTCTACCCAGTTGATATAATCCTTGGGAGTCAATCTCCATGGACTTTATGTCATGTATATCGACAACTATCCATGGTATGACTATGTTTTTGTGGTTGTTTATCAGTTTTTTGAGATGGTAATTTTGGCACCCTATAGGAAGAGTGTCACAACAAAAGGTGTGGTTAAGCTCTTCTTCGAGCATGTATGGGTTCATTTTGTGTTGATAAAGACCATTGTTTTTTATAAGAACCATAGGTTCTTGAGCATTTTTCCATCCATGATTTGGTCCATAATGGACATGAAGCTAACCAAATTGAATATTTTCCATCCTTAGAAAAATGGATAGATAGAGGTAGTAAACAAGATGATTGTACATATCCTTAGGATTTACAACTAAAATCATCCTTGTACAAGGGATGAAATCCTTCCTTATGATCAACACAACTACCACAAAACTCTTCAGGGTTCTATCAACCACAATCCTTTTCAGGTGTGCCTAGGGTTATAATTATTGGCCCCAATTGATGTAGACCTTACCATTCGATTTGAATAGGAATATTCCTCCCATTCTCAAAAGGAGGCATACAAATATACCAAATTTATTTAGAAAATCTAGCACATCCAACAATAGGTGCATGGATTTTTGTGGAAAACCAACACCAAGTAATGCCATGATCAACATTAGGTTCCACACTAGTACAAGGTTTGTGATAAAGTGTTTGTGTATCTACAGAAGGAGAAATTTATATGCCCCAACATGACACTCAAACCACTCCACTACAAGCCTTACACCATCACCAAGGTAGTGAACGAGATACCTTACCTTGATTTAAACCCTATTTTTATTGTGGACTTGCTTTAGTGATACTTTCCACCTTTGTTGGACACATCAAAGGTGGTAGAGAAATTAGCCACTATAGAGATAAACCTTTTTTGCATCGAACAAGCTATCATGGATACCAAGATGAAGAGTACCCTCCGACAAAATATACAACTCTAGTAGGTTGTCAAAGTAGGGTAACCTCTTCACCAAGACAAGTGGTTCACCAAGAACCAAATCTAGTGAAAGTTTCCCCATATGATATATGGACTTGAAGTAATGGGGACCTCTAACCATTGCTTCCCAAGGGGAAACAAATTATCTAGGGGGCCATTCAATAGTTAACTCAACAATTATCTTGAATATGCCATCATCTTAGAAATAGTCCTAATCTTTCCAATTTGTAGGTACTAAAATTTTGATGTATTTTTGGTGTGGTCAAACCTCCTTCACTAGGCTAGACCTACCAAAATTGTAGATATTATAAAAAAAATAATGGTCCAAAGAGTGCCCAAAATGGACTTTGTATGTGGAAGTTATAACCCTGAGAAATTGATGTTCCAACTAGGCTTCTTGGGGCCCGAATTTCTTTTTCCACCTCATCTCCTAGAGTTAAGGTTTTGATATCTTAAAGTTTTATCCTATTATGATATTTGGAATTATAAAAAATGTAGTTGTAGGATCTTATTATGTTTTTTTGGCATTATGATAAAATGTAGTTTCAATGTCTAGTTATGAGTTTTTTTAGAATGAGCATAGCAAACACATCTCTTCTCAAAGATAGTTACTACCATTCTAGCCATTGTGTATGTACATCATTTTTCACTATTCTTTCAATAATAGAATTCGGTTTCCATTGTGTCTTTGTGTTTATTTTCCATATTATTGATTTCTTTCATTTTTTTTCAATCCAATCTAGATCATTCTCACCCTAAACTGGCCCAAACTAATGTACTAAACTAGTTTTGGATTGGTTCAAAGTTTTAAGTTGGCTAGTTCATGTCAGAACCAATATAATTGGATGGTTTATGGGTCGAAGTGGATAGTGGAACGAGGCTAATTGGTCCTCACTGAGTCAGCCTAAAAAAAACAAAAACTAAAAAATATGATATAAAACTAAAAAGAAACACTTCTAACATCATAAAATCCTAAACTATATTGGTGTTGGCCATGGACCTTGAAGGGCATTGATTCAACAAGCTATGGAGCGTACCCATGCAATAGGCCATGAGGATGATCCAAAATATCCAAGAGAGGATATCATTGACGATATAGTTGATTTGAATTCTTGATTATTTGATAAGTCTTGGGTCATGACTCATGACATAGTATGTTGTGGAGCCAATTAAAGCCTTCATTGTTTATGTGTTTTCTCTCATAAATAATTTTTTTTTTCTATTCATGTAATTTTGTTATTTGCACCCTTACATTCAATACAAATGAACAAACTTTACATGTTTGGTTTCCAATGGTTTGAATTAACATTGGTTACACACACACACACACACACAAATATCTCATAATTGATCTTCATCACAAGCTTAACTGGAACTATAACTTTGAGAAAAGGATAAATGGAGGGTGGAAAATTTATTATGGACTTGAAAATAGTTGTAAGTATGTGAACCTTTTACTATGGGATAAGAAGAAAATCCTCTTTGAGACTCTTGTCACTCCTATTATCTTATATGGTTGTGAAGTTTTGGGGCTGCAACATCTATAGAGAATCATGGAGAAAGAATTTAGAAAATCCAAAAGCATTTTATAACGTATAATCTCAAAATTAAAGGCAATACACCTTATCCCTTCCTAATAGAAGCAGGTCTTTCCCCCATTGAGAGAACAACTATGAATAGGTACCTAATGTACAAGAACAAGATAAACAAAATGGAAGATAAGGGGCTTCTTAAATTGCTTCATCTCTAGTCAAAACCACTTACGACTCGAGCAAGGGTGGCAAAAAGATGTCAAGTATTAGCTAAATCATTGGGGAATAAAGGAAGAGGTTACTCTACAGAATAACAATAATATTAAAAATGTTATTATATTTAAATTTAAGGAGAAAATTTTGTGTGATAAAGAATTAGAGGATAGAAGAAAATTAAGATACTATAAGGAGGTGATCAACCTTAATCTAGTCGATTAAAAAATCAACATTGCTAAAATAAGAACAAATTCTCACAAGCTCCATAGTGAAGTAGGGCGTTGGACAATTTCTAAAACACCCCGGTTCGAAAGAAATTTTCATCTTTGTGACACTAAGAGGGTTGAAGATGAAAACACTTTATCTTAGGATGTCTTGCGTACACCCACATTAGATCACAATTTCAAAATATGTGTTACAATATCGACCTTCCTAACCTTTTAACTCATCAAAACTATGGTGATTTAGGAATGTTTCTCTTAAAGATTTTCGAGCACATAAATAAAATTCTAAATCAAACCAAGTAATTCCTTACCTTTCTTAAGGTTCGATAAACCAAATTTGACAGTTGGACAATGATTTTGTCTCTCCTTTAATTGTTGGGGTTTGGCTAGCCCCACAAGAAATTGCCTTTGACGAGGGTTGTTGAGTTACTGAAGCTAGATTGATGTTATTACAAGAAACCATGTGTGTGGGAAGGAAGATCATGGATGACTTGCATAAAATGTTTGGGGGCTGGGACTTTATGTCTATTGATGTTAGGGATAGGTCAAGAAGTCTGATTTCTGGTTGGAGAAGTAAATCTTTCCTAGTTTATAATAGCTAGTCTATTGATTTAGAGTTGGGACTAGAGATTTCTCTTAGGAGTTGGGGAAATATTTTTTGGTATTGAACATATATGGTCCATATAATGATAGGGTTAGTTTTTGGGATAGCTTGCTAAAAAAGGATCTTATGAGGAGTAATATCATCTTGAGGGGGGGGAACTAAATTTATCCATGAGAAGTTCGGAGATATGGGGTCTAAATGCTTTGGTGGATAAGCTACTTATTTTTTTTTCAGAAATTTGGAGGATGTTGGACTGCTAGACATTGAACTCGTGAAACTCAAGCCAACTTTGAGGAATATGAGGGTGAGGTCAAGCAATGTTTCCAAAAGAATAGATAGATTTCTTGTGTCTAATTATTTAGTGGAAGAAAATTTTAGAATCAAGAAATGGGTTAATGCAAGGGGAGAATCAGATATTTTCCCTTTATTTTTGGACATGGTAATGGCTAGAAAGAAGTCCCCCAACCATTTCAAATATAATGTTGATTGGTTAGAAGAGGAGGACTTTGTTAAGATAGTAAAGGATCCATAGACTCCCTTTGATGATAATATAAGGGAAACTATTTCACTACAATTTGCATCTAACCTTAAGAATATAAAACAGGGAACCATTGGATGGGTTCATGCAAAGAAGATTGGGGATGATAAAGAGTTGTTGGATGTAGACGAAAAATTGGAGAGGTTGTATGAGTCTAATGGGGTTGGGTATTTATCAGAGGAATCCAAATTAGAGGTTTCTATTCTAGAGAAGAGAAGGAGAAAGTTGTTGGATGAGAAGGCAATATCTTGGATATTGAAGAGTAGGGCGCTTTGTCTTTCCTGAAAATTCTAAAATTTTCCATCAATATGCTAATCACCAAAAGAATTTAAATACCATTTGGAAGATTCCAAAGGCTGATGGTGTGGAGGTAAATAAGTTTGAGGACATATCAAAAGCTGGTGTGGAACACTTTGGGAATGTTTATAAAGAAGAAGAAAGGGTAAGCATTGCAGAGATAGTCAGAATGACATCCTTTTCCCCAATCTTTGTTAATGAAGTAAAAAATGCCAATCTAATGGAGGAGTTTTCAAGGGAAAATGTCCAAGTTTCCCTTAATGGATTTCAAAAAGACAAAATTCCAGGGCTTCATGGGTGGCCAGCTAAATTTTTCTTGGGTTTTTATAGACTATTGAAGGGGACCTTATGAAAGCTATTGTGAAACCAATATCTCAAGGAAAAATGTTGGAAACATGTAATGATATATTCGTAGTCCTCATTTTGAATAATGATATTCCACTTTTGAAGCATTCAATCCTATTCCTCTTTGTAATTGCATATACAAGATTGTCGCCAAAATAATTTCCATGAGAGTGAAAGAGTTGTTATCTAGGCAGTGTTAGGTGAGCAATTTGGGTTTTTTGAGGGAAGGTGGATTCGTGAGACAATAGGGGTTGCCTAAGAAGGGATGCATTCAATTAAAACCAGAAACCTTAAAGCTATGGTAGTAAATATAGATATTTCCAAAGCATATGATAGAGTCAATTGGATGTAATTAAGGTTAATGTTGATTCGTACTAGCTTTTGTGTGCCCTTTGTAAACTAAGTGTTGAGTTGTGTCACACTTGTTTCTTTTCCAGTCCTTATTAATGGAGTAGCCACAAAAATTTTCAAGATTGGTATAGGTCTTAGAAAAGGTTGTCTACTTTCCCCACTACTATTCCTTATACTAGATAAATGACTTAGTAGGGATATTAATGAAGCAAAGAGGTTTTGTACATTCAAAGGTGTAAAGATAGGGGATTATTTTTACCTCAGTTACTATTTGTTGATGACACATTAATATTTGGTGATCGGACAAGAAGGGAAATGGAAAAACTCAAGGAGATTTTGGAGCTATATTTTCTAGCAACAAGTATGGTGGTAAATGAAAGGTAATCATGTATCTCTTTTGAAGTGGTTGAAGTTGATGATTTGGATTTCCTCTCCAATTTTTTCCCTTTTAAATAGGTCAAATTGGAAGACAGATTGAAATATCTAGGTTTCTTATTAAAACCTAATGTCTATTTGAAACAATAGTATAAATAGCTAATTGACAAATTTGAGAAGGGTATCTCTAATTGGTGGCATCGTTGGCTATCTAGGGGTGGTTGGTTGGTATTGGTTAAGGTAGTTTTAGAAGCGATACCAACACATTGGATGTCACTTTCATATATATCAAAGGAATATTAGAGCCCTTGAGGAGAATATGTTTCATATTTCTTTGGTCTAGGAGCAGTGAGAAAAGGGGTATCCCTTGGGTAAAATGGAAAAAACTAGCAATTCCTAAAGCCCTTGGTAGGTGGGGACTTAAAAACATCTTTTATTTTTCAAAGGACTTGGAAATAAAAAGAGTTTTGAGACTAATTCAGCGGAAGGATCTATGGTGCCAACTAGTTCACCAAAAATAAATCTTCCTTGATTCTATTTTGTTAGGATATTTAGACACTTATGAGTTAGTAAGATCTACTTGGTCTATGGTGTCATTAGGTAAAAGTGTTTTTTCTAGTGTGTTTCTTTAGTATGCATTAGTATACATTTGTAGTTAGGAAATCCGACGGTCACGATAAGTTCCCGACATAGAGTGATTTGACGGTTCATACTCTCCTCGATATTAATGGCCATTGATCAGTGGCTTAACACACATTTGGTCCATGATATCTATTTAAAGAGCATGGAGGTTCATTTTTCGATGATCGATTGTGAGAAACTCTCTTGTAAAATCTCTCTGTAATCTTTTTCTTTGCATTAATAAACTACTCCAAGTGGATGCGTTAGTTGAGGTCGTGGATGTTTCCCCGTAGGGGTTTTACCAAGTGAAAACATCAGTGTGTTGATATTTGATCCATCTATGTGAGTGGTTACTAAAGATGTTCGTCCGCTATTGGAATACCTGTGTTGTCGAACATGGTACCAGAGCCTATTTGAAGACCCGCTCTTGTTGTAGATCGAGATCGTGAAGACGAGTTGCCTCATCTCCACTTTTTGTCATTTTCATACATTTTTGGGCTGAGAGGACTGTTCCATTGCATTCGGATCACTCGTTTCAGTCAGGAATAGTTTTCGTTTCACTCAAAAAGGTTTTTTTTTGTCCAAGATACGACCATTACAGTCATTTCTGGAGGTATAAAGCTTGAATACGCATTTTTTAAATTTTTGCAGAGTAGTTTTTTGGTTTTGTTTTATTTATTTCTGGATTGCTACTATTTTAGATATTCATATGATATTTTCCCCATGCCCTGTGTGATCTCGGAAAATCAGAAACAGATAGGAAAAGGTGCATCTTCCGGGTAAGCTAACCGGGATCTAACCCTTGTTGTCATCGAGAAGCAAAAATTTTTTCTTGGGTGAAAAGAGATTTTTTTAGCACGCTCTCCAACAACAACAACAACACCCACACTCCTCCTTTTGAACATTACAATATGTTTTGCTAGATTATTTGGTTAAAGGTTGCCTTATTAAGTAAGAGGTCTTGAGTTCAAGTCTCTCTTTTGTTACCTTTTTTGAAAAAGTTCATGCTAAAATTGTAAAGCGTATTTCACTTCAAGTATAAAATCGAATCACTATAAGTAGCTTTAATATTTTATTTTAGAGTTATTTATTTTGTATGAAACTTTTCTGTTATAAAGTAACTTCATTGTAAAAGTGATCCCCACTTCTCTTTATAAAAGTGGGTCACTTCATAAAACAACTTACACAATCACGTAGTCATTTGGTTACCGATTGTGCCTTTTTTAAAAATGGCATAACTCTAACATCGGAAGTCCGTTTTCAGTGCCATTTTTTTTAAAACTGCATAACTTTTCGAGCTCTTTCCATCCAGATCATCAGTTTCAATTTTTAAATCCACATTATCTGCATATTTAATATGGATTCTACAAGTATTGTCTTGCTTACCAGCAACAACTACTTCCAATGGAAATCTCATATGAAAGATTTATTAAGAAGTAAAGGCTTGTACCGGATTACCTTCGGAAAGGAAAAAGAACCCATTGATGCTGATAAGAAAGCTAAGTGGGATAATAGGAATGACAAAGCACGTGGACAAATCAGAATTTTCATCTCTCATGATTTAAGGTACCACCTTGAAGATATTGATGACCCCAAAGAAGCTTGGAGCATGATTGAATCTGTGTTTGGTAAACTCAATATTATTCGAGCACAACAGTTAGAAAATAAAATATTGACCTTGAGTCCAAATGATTTTTCTTGCCTTGGAGACTATCTATCTAGGTTTAAAACACTCAGAATTTTATGTGAAGAATGTAAGATAAAGATGGAGGATGAGTGTTGCATCTATCTTATTCTTTCTAAGCTAGGTAGTGCATATTCTGTGTTTGTATCTACCTTTTATGCCATGAGAGAGGCTCTAGGGGAAAAATCTTATGAAAAACCCACTCTTGAGTCCTTTTGTGCTTCTTTGATTCGAAAGGAAGATAAGCTTGTACAATTTGGAGTGATCAACACTGCAGGTCCCTCCAACAAAGCCTTAGTTGCCCAGCAAAAAGATAAACCCAAGTATCCCAAGAAGCAACATACTCGCTACAACAACAAACAACATAAGGGTCCCAAACCTGCTCAGACAACTTCAACTCATACTGGTGACAAAGAAGAAAAATATAAAAGCAAGAATACTAACAGACATTGCAACTTTTGTGATAAAGATGGTCATGATGAGTCCAAATGTTTCAAGAAGATGGCAGCTTTAGAAGCAGCGATGAAGAAGCACAACATCAGTATTGATTCTACTTCTTCTTCTCACGGACATGC
>ML818724.1:78652-95478 GCA_009831015.1 Picea engelmannii | reverse complement strand
TGCAAACTCTACCCTTGTGCTACTCTTTCGGCCCATTGTCATGGTAGGAGGAGGGCCTACTCCTCCTCTTGATTTCATTGCAGTTGTTTCTGCTTTCAAGCGCTTACTTGAATCAACTAATCATTCAATGATCAAACCTACCAGGAGTGTTTCGTCAAGAAACTCAACCAGGTTCCTCAAGTTCGTCTCCCTCAAGTTTTAGGAGGATGTAAGGCCCTCAATTTCACTGAGAAAGGATTGGTTGGCTAATTTACTGACCTCTGGCCTTCCCCATGACAAATGGAATCATGGATCATTGGGATTCGACAACCCTTAATCAAAGGTTGTGTCAATCACTTCTTATGTGGAAAAGGGTATTATGATTTTCTCTTTGAATTTAAAGAGGATGGAGATTTAATTTTTAGAACTGGTCTACACTTTAACGGAACCATGGGCATGTATCTCAATCGATGGACCTCAGACTTCAATCCTGAAGCTGATATTCTTACTGTAGTTCTCGTATTGGTTCGTCTTCCTCACCTTCCTCTTCATTATTGGGGGGCAATGTTTGAAAAGCATTGGTGACTCCATTGGTAAATACATTGACAAAGCATAACCAAAGTCTTGAATGTTTGCTTGTGCAAGAATCCGCATTGACGTTGACCTAGAAAAAGTAATTCCATAAGCCATCAAGTTAACCCTGGATGACCGGTATTTTATTCAACAAGTTGACTACGAGTAGCTCCCTTTCAAGTAAGATCATGTCATGAATATTGCCATTTCACCAAAAACTACCCCAAGAGGAAGGAGGGAAAAAGGTAAGGAAAAAGGCTTTGAATAATAAAAGAACAACTCAACCTATGGTATAGATTGCAACCAAGAATCTCACGAGTCCATTTATAAAAAAATGGGAAGCTTGTAAAGTAAGCCAAACTCAAACCTTTGATCCTTCTTCAAATGTTCCAACTTCTTATGTAAATCAATACAAGATATTAGGTTTTGTTTCCATATAGGCCCTCAAAAGATAGACAACTAGGAACTCCTTTCCAGGCCCAATAATAGTTCAGATGGCTCTGCCCCCTCTAGAAACCCCTTCTCGGGGCAATGTAGGATGGGAAGAACATGAATTGGAAGAGCCCCCTGAGGAGCAAGATCAGGTAAATATAGAAACCCTCGCCTAGTCAACAAAGATAGTCACAAGGAGTAAATCCCAACATGCAATAGAAGAAGGAGAAATACAAGAAGAAAGATTACCCAAAAAAGTAGGAAGAAGGACCAACAAGGATAAGTTGAAGGAAGCAACAAATGTTGATAAAGCCATGGGCAAGCAACCATCTATCCCTTCTATTTGGGAAAATAAAAAAGGGGGAAAAGGTCAAGAAGCAAACACTACATCAGATCCTTTGGGAGGGGAACCTCCTCAACCTCAAATTAAATGAAGATTCCCACCTAGTATTGTAGAGGCATGGGAAACATAATTAAAGAAGAAGTAATTAGAGACTTAATCAAACTATAAAATCCCCATGCACTTATCATTCAGGAGAAAAAAACTAAGCAAATAAGAAGCCACATCTATAGGGAAAAAGTTATGGAAAAATAGCAGTAACATAGCAATTGGATCAAGGGGAGCATCTGGTGGAGTCCTTTCTTTTTGAGACCCTGATCAATTATAAATTTTGTTTTCCTATACTATGGAAAATTGGATCCTTAAAAAATTCAAACATCTTGAGTCATGTCTACTTTCCAGTCATATATCCAGAGAAGATTGGTTTTTGGAGCTCTCTATAGGCAATCAAAGAAGAATATGACTTTGATAGTTGTATCAAAGGCAAAGACTTCAATACAACTATATGAAATGAGGGGAAAAAAGGAGGCAACATAGTTCGAGATCCAATGGGGGAAAATGGTTGATCTTATTAACTAAGGGGATCTCATAGATATCAAGCCTGTCAATGGAAAATATACATGGATCAAAAAGAGAATAGGGGCGGCCATATAGCAACCAAACTGGATCGATTCTTGGTTCATAATACCTTTTTTCTTCAGGACTTCCTTATCTCCTCCAAAATTATTCCTTCTACAACTTATGACCACAAGCCAATACCACTACTTCTTGACAGTCCACAGAATTTTGGTCCACTTCCTTTCAAATTTAATCTGTTATGGCTTCAAAATGAAGAGGTTTTCAAGTTAATAGAAGATTCTTGGAAGATTGCCATCATTGCCAGTCCCTCTTTAGTATGGGAATCTAAGTTAAAGTCTATAAAAAATGTTGTAAAACTTTGGGCAAGGACATCTTACATCTCTCCAATAAAAGAGCGACAAGATCTCCAACAACAACTTGATAATATTCAAAAGCAAATGGAAGACGAGGAAGTAACTGATGGGATTTTGTTGGAAGAAAGAGAAACCAATCAAAAACTGCATAAGGTATTTAGAAAGGAAGAGGAAGAATGGAGGATTAAATCCATAAGTTTGCGGCTTAGATCAAGAGACATAAACACAACCTTCTTTCATAAACAATCCAAAGCTTGGAGGCAACATAATAATGCCAAAAACATCATACAAGAAAATGGTCAAAACGATGAGACCTTTGAAGAAATTAAAGAGGCAACTCGACACCACTTTGAGGCCCTATACATTGATGAAAACCAAGCAGAACCAGAGGCAGTCCAAACAATGTTGGAGATCATTCCTATAGTAATTAGAGAAGAAGAAAATAAACATTTGTTGCAAGAAGTTGAAGAAGACGAAATAATAGGAGCAATATGGAGCGTGGAAAAGAAAAAGCTTTGGGACCCGATGGCTTCACAATCCATTTCTTTAGGGACTTCTGGAACATTGTGAAGTCTGATCTTAAAAGGATGCTTAATTATTCCTTAAGAAAAAATTTGGCGGAAGCACTAACTCTACTTTCCTTGCTCTTATTCCAAAATAATTAAATCCTTCTTCATTCTCCAGGTTTCATCCTATCTCTCTTTGTAATTCTGCTTATAAAATACTAACAAAAATGGTTGCAAATAGATTAAATAAAGTAATTGGTTGGATAATCTCAAACGACCAGGGCATATTTATTCAAAATAGGAAGATCGTAGACAATAACATTTTGGTCCATGAAGCAATTCATTCGAGCAAGACAAGAAAATAGAAGGGCATGATCATCAAAATGGATATGGCCAACACCTTCGACTGAGTTTGACACTCCTTCTTCCTCTTTGAAGTTATGAGGAAGTTTGGATTCAATAGGGAATTCATTAGTTGGATTCAAGCTTGTGTTTCTTCACCTTGGATTGCACCCCTCATCAATGGGCATCCCACTTTTTTTTTAGAGCTAGAAGAGGATTAAGGCAAGGTTGCCCGCTTTCTCTTTTATTATACATTATTATGGATGAATCCTTGAGTAGGAAATTAAAATGTGAAAGGACCGACGATATAATACAGGGGCTCATCTACACAAGGGGGCGTCATAGAAATTAATCATTCTCAATTTGTAGAAGACACTCTTCTTCTCCGAGCGACTTCCACAATTATAATGAGAAGGTTTAAAAATGTTCTTGATTATTTTTGAATGCCTCTGGAGCCAAAGTTCACAATTAAAAAAGTCATATTTATGGATGGAATGTCTCTATAGAACAATTGCAATGCATTTCCAGAATTCTGGGATTTTCGAGTGTTGAGGCTTGGTTGTACTTTAAATATTTGGAAAATCCCATCTCCTTACAAAATCCTCCCTCTCATATTTGGCAGGAGATTCTCGATAAGATGAATAAGAGAATTCAACAATGGGGTGAAATATGGCTCAATATTGCCAATAAAATTATGCTTAATAATTTTGTTTTTCCCTCTCTTCATTGTTCAACACTCCTAGCTCCCTTAATCATAATGGATCTACTATCCACCATTCCTAGGGATAACTAAGGAGATGATGTCTCAAGGCCCTCAGATTGCAAACATGGAGTACTGAGAGGTAGATGAGCATGCAGGGGCCCCTTAAAGACGTTGTTGCCATCCGATCGATGGCAACAATGTCCATCACACCCAACTTGGCCCACAAAGGACAACATGTCTTGCTTCATAAGGCAACGAATATGGCATTGTGGTAAGTGTCATTTTGATCTTTGAAGCATTTAAACATGTTGCAAAGGATCCTTTCTTGATTTTGAAAACATTTTCTTATAAATTATTCTTTTTTCCCTATTTCACCTTGGTGAGTGTCATGATTTCCTAGTAAGTGGCCACCTTCAGGGAAAGGGTTGCTATTGGGGGTCTCCTTGAAGGGTCATTGTACCATTCTCACTCATACTTGCCACCTTCCATCACTAATTCCTCTCTATTTTCCCATCTTTTAGGCTTTCAGGCTTATTGACCCAAGAAGGGCATGTACCTCATTTCATGGGAAGAACGGGCCACTAGGCTCGAAGGTGCCCTAGCAAAAACATCATGCAATAAAGGCTTGCCTTGGGATCTTGAGAGAAATGAAACACTTCTCAAAAAAGTGAGGGACCCATAAAAATAATAATTAATTAATCAATAACACTTTCCAAGGTAGAGCATTTGTGGGATATGCATTTCCTTTTTAGTGCCCCTTATTGTCTTCAACTTGGAAAGGAATGTGAACCAAGGTAGCGCGTATGTGGGCTATGCATTTCCTTTTTAGTGACCCTTATTGTCTTCAACTTGGTGACACATGAAAATAAATGGCTAATAAAGGGTTTGGAAAAATATGCCTTAAAAACAAAAAGAGGAAAAGGATGTGGCTAGCCCTCAACAAAGGCACCCATAAATGAGACAATATGAGCCATTGTATGTCATGAAACCCCATACCTAGAATTCTAACCCCATCCACCTCACATTCACTACATGACCTAAAAAGGATTCTCCTTTGGAACATCCCCCACTTGAGGAATTGGTTCACCCAATAGAGGCACTATGCCACCCCTCCCATATCTAAATTTGGCAAGTTGTATAAGGTCTTTGAGCATTTGTTTATTTTGAAAAGGGGGGATTTGATGCACATATTTGGGTGGTTCTTTTATTAGATGTGGATTACTTGTCATGATATTTTGACTTTTGGACCCTTGGAGGGCATACTTGTTTGTCTTTGTAGGTCCTTGACAGGTGAAAGATTGATCGTGAACACACAAGGTCACATGGACCTTCATTTGGGGCATGAATACCATAGGTTGGATGATTTACCCCCTTCTATTTGGACACATGGGAGAGGGAACGTTGCCTTGGGAGGCACTTAGAGATCATGAGGAGATCACACTCAAACATCTTGCACCTAAATGTTGGCCTTTGGAGGCCTAAAAAGTCACACTGGATACCCTAGACGTCACATGGGCTAGGGTTTTCATGGGATTTTCATGGTTCATGGTGGTGTAGCTTGGTTTGATGGAGAGATATAGAGACACTTGACACGTGCTAGATCAATTGGTGGCATGATTTATAGCCTTTGGAGGCCCAACGTCCTTCATCAAAAGCTCAACGTCTCTCCTAGAGGCCCAAAGTCACCCTTTAGGGCATGACGTCACCCCTAAAAGGGGATTTTCTTCCGCAAATTTGAATTTTAAGATGTAAATGGAAAAATAAGGGGGCCGAAATCTCTAATTTTATGTTGGCATTTGGAAAAGTGGACAAAAGGGTTTTAGGTGACCTCACATAAATAGAGGTTACCCCTTTTGTAATTTTATCATAACTCACTTGAGAATTACATATGGTTGGCTGGAATTTTCACTTTACTATGGAAAATCCCATATCTCTCTCTCTCTTATGCTTTGTAGATGCTACTACTTGTCTCTTGGGGGAATAATATAGGCACTGTCTCTTGGATGCTTTGTTCTTTCTCTTGTGATGGAATATTCTTGGTAAAGAAGGGTTTATCTTGCTAATTCTTGGACAAGGTAAGGAATTTATGCTTTGTGTGTTTATTTCTTAGTTGCAAGGTTATTTTTGTTAAGCTCTCAGAGGAGTATAAAGGAATACACCCTCCACTAATATCTATCACTATTGTCTTGGATAAGCTATTTTGCAAAAGGTTGCTAGGAGGAGTAAAAAGGTTTACACCCTCCTAGATTTACCTTGCTAGGTTTTGTTTGCTCTAGGTAGTAAAAAGGCTTACACCCCTAGAGAAGTAACAAACCCTAACTCTTAAACAAGGTGCTCCATTAACCCAATTGATAAGGTAGTAATCAAATTTCCGTTGGATATATAAAATCATTGCATTGGTATACATGAATTATTGAGATATTGCATTTGTCTTAGTTGGAATTGATTATGCATGCTATAATCTTGTCCTTCTCCTAAGGGCGTCTCCTTTAGCCAAGTGTTTCTCTTTGCTGTTATAAAATAATTCTACATCCATTAGGGATGCTGAAAAATCACGCTTTCATCATCTATTGCTCTCTAATCTACAACTGAAACTCACTTGTAAACCTTGATAATTGTTCTACTAGTTATTGGCTAATTTTTGGGTGGTTTACTTTCTAATTTTTGTGGCTAGATTTTGTTGTTGTAGAACTTGTTTTCTACAACCACTTGGCTGCTATAATAAATTTTTGATAACACCTAATAAACAACCCTTAAGGCCACCAAAGTCTTTCTTTAAACATTGGAAGTTTGACTAGTCGCTGCTAGCCTTATTTCTTATATCTTGTACTAGATTTTGGATGGTTAATTTTGCAGTTGTTGATATCTTTTATTGCTGATTTACACACTTATATACTGCTGCAATTTTGGGACAACAAGGTTTTTTTCTAATTTCCCACTGATCAAAGACTTGGTTTATCATCATTTGTCTTATTCTGAGCAGGGATAACATTTTTTTGTAGGTACTTAACATTTGGCAACCATTCTCCCTCCAAAAGACTCTTATCTAAACCTTCATCCATCTCCAATATTGACCTATAGGGGTAGTCACTCATCATCATCTCACTTTACATATCAATCCCCCTGGGGTCGCCAAGATTCCCCCCTTATGGTGATTCATCATCACTAAAGCGAGGGGAGTGTTTATCTAAGTTGAAAATGGGTAGGTACTCCCATAGTTGTCACACTTCTGTGGCTTGGGTTGGGCTTTGCCCAAATTACATATTGTGCAATAACATTTTGGCGCCATTGTCGGGGAGGATTTTGAATCCTTTTCTGAGACCTAACGACACTTTGGCAAGATTTGATCCCAAATCCTTTACCTATAGCTTGACTGAATTTCCCTTTCCATTCTCTATGAGCATTTCATAAATCTCATCTGGTGACTCCACCATCCCAGAATCCACCGACCTTTTCCCAGGAAGATTCAAACCTTCTAAGGTTTATCAAAGAAGTCTTCCTCATAACTCCTCCATTGTCAAAACTTTGTTCCAAGGTTGTTTACCCCTTAACACAATGGCTCATGCTTGGTCTAGAAACCTTTTCAAACCATTGAACATGGGCGACTTTGTTGGATATCCCAATGCTATACCCAAAGAGATTCATAAATGGTTGCCAAAATTCACTAGAAATGATGTGGTGACACCAGAAGACCACCTATATGCAATAGGTGTGGCATTGTTGAATTAAGGTGTGGAACATGAAGATGTTGCAATGAGGCTATTAGCCATGTCTCTTAATGAAGATCCCAAAGGTGGTTCAGAGGACTACTCGATGATCATTTGGCATCTCATGATGATTTAGCTAAGTTGCTCAAAAGCATGTGGTCAACAAAGAAAGGCAGTGGAATGCTACTAGCACAGTTCAATCAAATCAAGAAAAAGGAAAATGAAACAGTGAAAGAATTTGATACTAGATTTGATAAACGGTATGATCATATCCTGGCTGATCTACGTCCACCAACAACAACCATTCGTGTCCTATACATGAATGCTTTTAAAGGGAAATTTGGTTTTATCCTCAAGGATAAAGTGCCAGACACTTTGGCTAAGGCCAAAGAATACAATGCATAGATTGAAGAAAATCTCATTAGCTCAAAGATTGAGTCCTTTCAATTTCCTCGTGCCAAGGTAGAAGCAAAGATGAAGAATACAACAAGCACTACGCCAGACCTAATCACTCTCCTGGTTCAGAATTTTGATTAGATGAACACTTAGATTGTCCAAAGTCAGAATCAAATTATGAATAGGTTGACAACTTTGGAAAGAAACCAGTCTACTCAAAGACCTCAAGTTTTTAGACAACCAAAAACAGGTTGGAAGATGAGGCCTCAACAAGAGGCAAAGGCTCCCGACACTTTGAATCCAGTTGGAATGCCCAATACAAAATAATTTCCATGGTGCTTGCCATGTAATGAAGCACATTCAGAAGATGATTGTCCAAGACAAACAGAGGAAGAAGGTTCAGATTCTACAAATTAGATGAACTTCATTGATACAATATTTTCTCTTCAGGACGATGAGCATGTGGATATTACACCAAAAAAAATTGAGGAATTCAAGAAAAGGGGTGTCAGAAAGGGGTGACTCGGAGTGCTAAACCAACTAGATGAGAACACAAAGAATGAGCCAAGGAAGAAGGAAATTTTGACATATGCAAGGAGAAACAAAATATCAGTTCCTCCACCACCATCTCCAACTCTCTCACTGCAAGAAAAAGAGGTTCCACCTAAACCAACAAAATAAGTGCCTCCACCTCCTCCACTTGTTGGTACATGACCTACTCCCAAATATACACAAGAGGATGAAGACCTTCAATAGAATATAGATGTGCTAGCCATGATTGGGAAGATGAATATATAAGTTCCTGTGGTTGAGATGTGCAAGATTCCATCTATAAGAAGAGAGGTCTTGAAAGCATTGAAGGCACCAGATGAGGAGGAATATCCTCTTGTGATCCTGAACACCATGTATCATGGACAAGAAAGGGAAGTTAACCCTCCCTTATATCTTTCTTTGGGTGTGAATGGTCTTCGATTAAATAATTGTATGTTGGACTCTGGGGCCTCAACAAATGTGACGTCTTTGAAGGTCATGAAAAAAATTGGTTTGGAGACAACCCACCCATATGGGAATGTGTGCGACATTGACTCAAAGAAGGTGAAAGTGTATTGTCTCATAGAATATGTGGAGGTATATTTGCACGATTTCCCTCATATCGGCCTCATTATGAGCATAATGGTGATTGATGTTCCAGATGCTTAGGGCATGCTCTTATCAAGAAGTTGGACTGTCGCCCTTGGCAGTTTCCTTAGCATGGATCTCACTCATGCACATATTCCCATGGGGGATGGTACCTTCGAGATTCTATATAACTGACAGGTGGTCAAGAAGCATGTGATGGATATGAACTATCCTGATTATCGCAATGATTGTTAGCTTTATGTGGCTAGATAGATCATTGAATATGACCCTCAAGATTTTCCCTTTGCATAGGAATATTTCATAGATACAATACTTCCGAGGACATATGAATATAAAGAGAAGCTTGCATAATTCTAGGGAAAAGAACTAGGATCCATCGAGATACTGAGGAAAGAAGAAGCCAAAAGAGGTGCTGAAAGAGAACAGACTATCAAGGACAGGGTCAAGGCGCAACCACTTGAGCAACATTATATTGAAGACTTGTCTTACATGGATTTTGATGAGGGAAGCTTTACACTCATGTGGGATAAGAAGAGGGGCAAGCCCAAGTATGATGAGTGGAACAAAGTCTTATGGCTTGGCCCTTATATTGTCAAGAAGAAGTTCAAGAAAAAAAAATATTACTTGTCTTCCATGGATGGTAGAAGGATGCCATTACCAACTGATGGGTCTCTTCTCCAACCCTACATCAAAGGAACTTGACTTCTTTAGGGCCACAAGCCCCAAGTAAGTAGGCATGTAATTTTCTTTCCCTTGCACTTGCATTTGCTTGCTCATGATAGTTAGTTGCATTTACTTATGTTTGCATGTCATATATTGTTTTCATTTTTCTTTACTTGCATTACTGCATACTTGTTATGATCATTTGCTTTCATCATATTACATGTTAGCCCATAAATTTTTTAAAAAATGAAAAATTTTCTTTTAAAGATTAGTTGAAATTTTGAAAATTTGATCATATGGACAAAGGGTGAGTGAGCCACCCTTGATATCCATAGTTTGTTTGCTTCATTGTGTGTAGGTATAGGTTTTACCAGGATATGTTGAGGTTCTCATGCACTCTACGAGGAGTACATATTCCCAAGTAGGAGCCATATGTTATCCCCCATTCCTAGGGATAACTACGGAGATGATGTCTCGAGGCCCTCAAGTTGTAGACATGGAGTACCAAGAGGCAGATGAGCAGGCATGGTCTTCTATCATACCACACATCACCATCTAATCAATGATAGCAGCGTCCACTACACCCAACTTTTCCCACAGAGGACAACGTGTCTTGCTTCATGAGGTAACAAGTACAGTATTGTGGTAAGTGTCATTTTAATATTTGAAGCATTTAAACATGTTGCAAATGATTCTTTCTTGATTTTGAAAACATTTGCTTGGAAATTATACTTTTTCCTCTATTTCACCTTGGTGAGTGTCATGGTTTCCTATTAAGTGGCCACCCTTAGGGAAAGGGTTTCTATTGGGGGTCTCCTTGAAGGGTCAATGCACGATTCCCACTCATACTTTCCACCTTCCATCACTTCTTCCCCTCCATTTCCCCATCTTTTAGGTTTTCCGGCTTATTGACCCAAGAAGGGCATGTACCTCATTTCATGGGAAGAAGGGGCCACTAGGCTTGGAGGTTCCCTAGTGATATGAAAATACCAAACAAGTTCTGAAAAATGACTTGATCAAACTCTGATATTAACTCAGCCCAAGAATCCTTAGATGTCAAATCACAACCACATCTGACCAGATTTGGGAAATTAAAGGAAAAATTTGACCTATTTGCAACATGTCATGTGAATGTCTTATCCATAAACTCAAAATGCCTGTAAATTAACTCATATTACCAAAACAAAATTGCTTTGAGTTCTTGGCGAAAATCTCGCAAGACTTATCTTTACAAGCTTTCACAAAGATATAAATAATACATAAACAAAAACCCACTTGAATGAAATAATCAAGAACCAAGAATTTCTATGCATCAAGCTTCCGCTTCAAACTTGTACAAACAAGCTTTGTTCATATTCAAAACTCTATACAAAAATCATTTTCCAATATTACAAAATTTCTCTTTATAATTACATAAACGAAAAATAACCCCCTTGCATAAACGTGGGTTCTTTTCTATGTAGTAAGCCACCAATTTCTAACTCATACAAACGAGCTCTTTCCTATACATGAAATACATCTCTTTACAAAGAAAATGGCACTAGTCTTTGGCATGAGAATTTGTATCTTCACGAGCTTGTGATCCTCTCCCTAACTTATACAAATGAGATTTTTATACGCAAAAACTCTGTATAAAAGAGATTAATACAAGTCTTTTAACACTAAGACTTTTTGTCGTGTAGTGGTGAGGGTGCTCCTTTATATAAGAAAGGTTGGGGAATCAAATCCCAACCAATTCCCTTATTCCTTGGTCTTTTGTTATAACAAACCATAAATATTTAACAAAAAACCCATTTAAATAAATTACAAGTCCCATGGCAAAGCGCACATGTGTTTAACAAGGGTTGCATGGAAGCTTAGTCCCTGCCAAGTAAATTTGGAAATAGAGTGTACCTAGATGGGATCATTGAACTTGTTAGAGTGTTCCAACAATTGTCAATTTACTATAAATCCATTGTGAGTTTGCTATAATTATTATTTGTCTTTATTAAAGAAAAATTCAAAATCATTATTAAAAGGAAAAGATATATATATATATAAGTTGTCTATATCATTTTGTTTTTCATCTTTAACTATATTTTTATTAATTTATTTTCATTTAAAAAGAAATTCAAAATTACTATTAAAAAGAAATTACACATATCTCATCATACATAATTATTTGTATATCATTTTGTATTAATCTAGTAGGACTACACTATGTTTTAATGATAAGAGAAAAACATAAATGCAATAATAATGAAATAAATAGATAGTAATAATGAGATAACACATGACATTTTTATTTTTTTTCTTAATTTTTGATATAACCAAGTTTATTGAAATGCAACAATAATGAACTAAATGGATAGTAAGAATGAGAGAACACATAGCATTTTTACATTTTTTCTTAATTTTTTATATAAAAGGTACTAGGTACTTATAACCAAGTTTATTGATTATGTAATTAATTTCAAATATTGAAATCTGTGAAGGCAGTAATAAGACTTGGAATATATCAACCAATGAGAAATGAGAAAAACAAATATTTTTATTATATCAAAATATATATATTTGTTTTATTAAGTTAAATATTATACTACACATATAAATTTGAAATATAAGGCAAATTAATGTCAAATCAATAGCAAACTCATTGCTATATTCCCTTGGCAGGGACTAATAATATGGGTTGTTATATTGTTATAATTATTATTACAACAATATAACATATACATAGTTCTATGTTTGTTGTTATATAGTTGAGCCCGCACGCGAATATAGGAGTAGGTTCCTTGCATGTATAGAATCATGGGTCGAGGGCTAAGCCCTGTGCCCTTTTCTTGCCGAGCATAATAGACATCAACTTTAAATAAACAATGTGCCAAATGTTTGTTAAGAGTTATGTGATGGCGTGTTGGTAGTTTGTTGGACTATTATACAACTTGCCAGGGTTCGATTCCCTTCGGCTCCAACAATATTTTAAATGAACTCCATCCATTATTGGCCAATGGGAGGCTTCCACGTGGTGACCTTTCATTGGTTGTTCATTGCCATGTGTCAATTGATAACTGATGCCATTTGTCAACATGCAATTGGACCACTTGTCAACCTGCAGTTGAATCACGTTACCCTGTCATATTCTGCCACGTGTGTCTATAGGTCGTGCCACATGTCATCCTTGCAGTGGTGATACATGTCACCTTTGACTTTGACTTTTGCCTAACTTTTACCAAACTTTGACTAGCCATATCGTTTGCATACGATTTCCGTTTGAGGCGTCGTTTGCACCATTGGAAAGTTGGCAGTGAGCTATGCAAATTGATGACGTTTTCTTGGTCATTTGAGATAGTCAATTTTTGATCTTTTTATGGATCCACTGGGACCGTTGTGAGCGTTACAGATCCTCCTGGACCTCTGTGTGCATTCCTTAGATCCTCCTGTATCACCTAGAAAAAACATCATGCAATAAAGCCTCACTCGGGATCCCGGGAGCAATGAAACACTTCTCAAAAAAGTGAGGGACCCATAAAATAAATAATTAATTAATCAATAACACTCTCCAAGTTAGAGCGTTTGTGGGCTATGCATTTCCTTTTTAGTGCCCCTTATTGTCTTCAACTTGGAAAGGCATGCAAACCAAGGTAGAGCATATGTGGGCTATGCATTTCCTTTTTAGTTCCCTTTATGTCTTCAACTTGGTGACACATGCAAAATAAATGGCTAATAAAGGGTTTGGAAAAATATGCCTTAAAAAAAAAAGAGGAAAATGATGTGGCTAGCCCTCAACAAAGGCACCCATAAATGAGACAATACAAGCCCTTGTATGTCATGAAACCCCATACCTAGAATTATAACCCCACCCACCTCACATTCACTACATGACCTAGAAAGGATTCTCCTTGGGAACATCCCCCACTTGAGGAATTGGTTCACCCAATAGGGCACTATGACAACCCTCCCGTATCTAAATTTGGCAAGTTGTATAAGGTCTTTGAGCATTTGTTTATTTTGAAAAGAGGGGATTTGATGCACATGTTTGGGTGGTTCTTTTATTACATGTGGATTACTTGGCATGATATTGTGACTTGTGGACCATTGGAGGGCGTACTTGTTTGTCTTTGCAGGTCCTTGATAGGTGAAAGCTTGATCGTGAAGGCACAAGGTCACTTGGACCTTCATTTGGGGCATGAAACCCATAGGTTGGATGATGCACTCCCTTCTCTTTGGACACATGAGAGAGGGAACATTGCCTTGGGAGGCAGTTAGAGACCATGAGGATATCACACTCCAACATTTTGCACCCAAACATTAGCCTTTGGAGGCTTAAAACGTCACATTGGATACCCTAGACGTCACATGGGATAGAGTTTTGATGGGGTTTTCATGGTTGATGGTGGTGTAGCTTGGTTTGAGAGAGAGAGAGAGAGAGAGAGAGAGAGAGAGAGAGAGAGAGAGAATTGGCACATGCTAAAGCAGTTGGTGGCATGATTTATGGCTTTGGAGGCCCAATGTCCTTCATCAAAATCTCAACGTCTCTCCTAGAGGCCCTACATCACCCTTTAGGGCATGACATCACCCCTAAAAGGGGATTTTCTTTTTGCAAATTTGAATTTTAAGATGTAAATGGAAAAATAGGGGGGTCGACCCCTCTAATTTGATGTTGACATTTGGAAACATGGACAAAAGGGTTTTAGGTGGCCTCATATAAATAAAGGTCACCCCTTTTGTCATTTTATCATAACTGACTTGAGAATTACATATGGTTGGCTGAAATTTTCGCCCTACTTGGGAAAATCACGTATCTCTCTCTCTCTTATGCTTTGTGGATGCTACTACTTGTCTCTTGGAGGAATAAGCTAAGTTCTATCTCTTGGATGCTTTGTTCTTTCTCTTGTGATGGAATATTCTTGGTAAAGAAGGGTTTATCTTACTAATTCTTGGACGAGGTAAGGAATTTATGCTTTGTTTTGTTTCTTTCTTGGTTGAAAGGTTAATTTCGTTAAGCTCTTGGAGGAGTATAAAGGCACACACCCTCCACTAAGATCTATAACAATTGTCTTGGATAAGCTATTTTTCAAAAGGTTGCTAGGAGGAGTAAAAAGGCTTTCACCCTTCTAGATTTACCTTTCTAGGTTTTGTTTTCTCTAGGGAGTAAAAAGGCTTACACCCCTAGAGAAGTAACAAACCCTAGATCTTACACAAGAGACTCCATTAACCCAATTGATAAGGCACTAATCTAATTTGCATTAGAGATATAAAATCATTGCATTGATATACGTGAATTTTTGAGATATTGCATTTGTATTAGTTGGAATTGATTCTACAAGTTATAAGCTTGTGTGTGCCCTAAGGGCGTCTCCTTTAGCCAAGTGATTTTCTTTGCTGTTATAAACTAGTGCTACAACCATTAGGGCTGCTGCAAAATCACTCTTTCACCATCTATTTCTCTCTAATCTACCGCTGAAACTCACTTGTAAACCTTGATAATTGTTCTATTAGTTATTGGCTAATTTTTGGGTGGTTTACTTGCTGATTTATGTGGATAGATTTTTTTGTTGTAGCAATTATCTGCTACAACCGCTTGGCTGTTATAATAACTTGATGATAACACTTATTAAATAGCCCTTAAAGCCACCAAAGTCTTTCTTTAAACATTGGAAGTTTGAGTAGTCATTGCTAGCCTTATTTCTTATATATTGTACTAGATTTTGGATGGTTAATTTTGCAGCTATTGATATATTTTATTGCTGATTTACACACTTATATACTGCTACAATTTTGGGACAACAAGGTTTCTTGTTGATTTCCCACTGATCAAAGGCTTGGTTTATCATCATTTGTCTTATTTCGGGCAGGGATAACATTGTTTTGCAGGTACTCAACATTTGGCAACCATTCTCCCTCCACAAGACTCTTATTTAAACCTTCATCCATCTCCAATATTGACCTATAGGGGTAGTCACTCATCATCATCTCACTTTTCGTCTCAATCCTGCTAGGGTCACTGAATCTTGTGGTGATTTCATCATCACTAAAGCAAGGGGAGATTCTATCTAAGGTGACAATGGGTAGGTACTCCCATAGTTGTCACACTTCCATGGATTAGGTTTGGCTTTGCCCAAAATACAAATTGTGCGATAGCATGATCGAATGGCATAAAAAATCAGGACATTTCTATGGGAAGGAGGTAAGACAAAGATTAAGAAGTTCTACTTGATAAAGTGGTCAATTATCAGATCCCCAAAAGATGGAGAAGTAATATACATAAAGGAGCCTAGTTTCATGAATACTGCGATGGGAGCGAAGATTCTATGGAGGTTAATTACAAGTTCAATAGATTGATGGAAATAAGTATTTTTAAAAAATATTTCATTGGAATGAGGAAAAGATGTCTAGACAGGACATTGATGGATCGACTCTATGGAAATTATTAAGAACAATGATGCCTATTATTCAATCCAGGCTTACTTTGATTCCAGGGAATGGACAATCAATTAATATATGGACATATAGTATTCCAGGAATGCCACCCCTAGGGTTTTTTGAAGAGATCTCTTGCATCAAAAAGTGGCTCGTTTATAACGATTATACCAAATTTGCAGATTTTTCAGAATGGACAACACAAGGCATGTGGCAAGGATGGAAACATTTTCAACTTCTAGAAGACTTAAAAGAGGAAGAAAATTTTTGTATTCACACCTTGTTTTAAACCTTTAACATTAATGCAATGCACACACAGATTCATCTTTGTGACACTGAGAGGGTTAACGGTGAAAAACACTTTTTCATAGAATATTCTACGTTCACCCACATTAGATCACAATTTCAAAATATTTGTTACAATACCAACCTTCCTAACCTTTTAACTCAACAAAACTATGGTGATTTAGGAATGCTCCTCTTAAAGCTATTCAAGCACAATTTTTTTTTAAAGCAAACCAAGTAACTCCTTTTCTTTCTTAAGTTCTAATAAATTAAAGTTGGTCTCTGTAAACATTAATAACCATCATCTATATTAATAAATTAATTAATTAAGAACTTAAAATGTTTTACAGTTTTGGAAAGTTTTAAAACTCTAACATAGTCTTAAATCCAAAAATTATTCCCCAACTATAACCAACTACAACACAA
>ML818724.1:23068-67545 GCA_009831015.1 Picea engelmannii | reverse complement strand
TGTTGGAAATGCTAAAACAACTGAGAGGGGGGGGGGGTGAATCAGTTGTTTATGAGCTTAAACAATTTTATACCTTTTAAATATTATTAATCTTCCTTCAAGTGATCATCAACAATATACAGCATATGGACAGTAAAAGTAGACCATCAGTCACACATAAAGTACACATAGAGACATATTTTCACGAGGAAACCCATAAAGGGAGAAAACCTCTTTTTCTTCGAAATGATAGGCAGTCTTTTTCAGTTCTGTACATCATTTACAATTGAGCACCAACTCAATGTGAGGCTGCTACCTCTGTTTTACAAGCTGCAACTTGTTTGAGAGCACCAACTCTCTGGTTTTTCTAGCACCCACTAGAAGGAAGCACCAACTCCCTGAATATTCCAGCACCAACTGGATGGAAGCACCAATTTCCTGAATGTTCCAACACCAACTGGATGGAAGCACCAACTTCTAGTTACACAGGCTCCAACCTGCATAACAGAGAACACTAGTTCTCCCTTGCACCACCCTGCCACCCTAGTTTCTCTGGCTATGACCAGATGGAAGCTACAACTCCCTGTGTTCAAGCACCCACTTGAACCTCTGAGGACAACAATCCTCTCAAGAACCTCCCAACCTCCCTAAAATATCAAATAATGAATACATAGACAACTACACAGATAAATTAAATTCTTACCAATCCTTCTCTGTATCTGATCTTCAACAAACTGTTCTGCAATTCTTCTCTTCTTCTGTTTGTTTAGCAGGTCTGCTCTGCATCGACTTTTTCTGTCATTCTTCTCTGCTTCTACTTTGTCAGTCATTTTGCTCTGCTTGTCCTCTGTGTTTCATCTCACTCTGCACATTTACTCAATCTATTACTACACCTCTGCTCATTTTCCTTTTCTTACTGTTTATTCATTTTTCCCTCAGAACAACCACCTTTGCACAATCTGTCTCATCTTCTTTTATGCACGCCTCCCTGACGGTTCCACTTCACCTTCCCTCAGTCAAAACAAGAACACCTGTCCTTTCAACTAAAACGCTAACTGATTCGTAATTAAGAATCCATTTTGTTTAGCAGATTCATAACTGATGAGTTACCTGTGTGTGAAGAAACAATAACCCTTAGATCTCATTCAAGTCTTATCCGCACCGTAGGATGACTATTATAAATCTTTCCTTTAGATCAGGTTTCATCATTTTGGCACTCCTTTGCCCAAGTTTCTCGACACTTTCACATCGCGATCTCCGAAACTCCGAAATGGAGTTTATCTGGACTGAATCCATCTCTTCCCGTGACCAAGGGCTGTGACCAAGGCTTTATGTAAAAGGTTCTTTCACAATTTCGCATATCGTGAATTCGTAATTCCTTATGTTCAATGTTCCTGTCACCTCCAAATCCGGATCTGCAAAATTCCATAAGGAAATCAGATCAACGATCCAGATTAAATCTAGATCTAACGGTTTAGATTACGTCAGGATATTACTCATCGCGATTTCGACACTTTGGACGAGCGATGTTTTTGTCACCTCAATATAGCGATTCACGAAAGTCCGATGTGGGGTGAGATCAATGGTCCAAGTTTGATCTTGGCTCAATGGTTGCGATTGAATCGCAATATCGCATATCGCTATTTTGGGATTCTTATTGCATTTGTTTCCTTGCCACTCCATGTTGCGATCCCCAAAACTCCAACACGGAATTGAATCAACGATCCAGATCAAAGCTTGATCTGACGGCTTAGATTGCATCACGATTTTGCATATCGCGATATCGGGATTCCTAATGTTAATAATCTTTGACATATTCAACTCGCGATCCTCGAAACTCCGACATGGAATTGAATCAATGGTCCAGATCAAAGCTTGATCTGACGGCTCAGATTGCATCGTGATTTTTCATATCGCGATATCGGGATTCCTGATGTTAAAAATCTTTGACATGTTCAACTCGCGATCCTCGAAACTTCGACATGGTGTAAGTCTGCTGACGTCACATGTGCTAAATAACTGCCACATGTCACCCTGATTTGTGACTTTCATGTGCTTGGCATGTTGAATCAGTCTGAAACTTGTCATTACCTGGTTGTGCCACGTGTTCCTAGCTGACGTGGTTTGCTGACGTGAGTTGGATCGACGGTCCAGATGTGATCTTGATTTGACGGCTCAGATTACGTCGCGATTTTGCATATCGCGAAATCGGGATTCTTGATGTTAACATTCCTTGACATCTCCAACTCTCGATCCTCGAATTCTCGAAATGGACTTGGATTCAATGGTCCAGATTGAATATTGATTCAACGACTGTGATTAAAGCGGGATTTCACATATCGCGAAATCGGGATTCCTGTGGATGAAATTACAAAACTTCTTCAACTCTCGATCCCCGATACTCCGACAAGGACTGAAATCTACGGTTCAGATTCATTCCTGATGATCCAATGGCTACGATTGAATTGTGATCTTGTCTGGGATTCCTGTCTAATACAGACTTGCCATCAATGACAACCATTCACTGATTCACTAACTGTTTAATATTTGCCAACATGCATTCGTTGTCTGTGCAATATTTGCCAACACTTAGAACCTTTGGATGCAGAGCTTGGGTTCATATTCTAATGAGAAGTGGAAGAAGTTGAACCCTAAGAGTTAGTGTTGTATCGTTGACTACTCTGAAGAGTCGAAATACTATTCATTATATGAGCAATTAAGTAGGAAGTGATCTATTGATCCAAGTGGATATCGATGGCCACCCACCTATTCCAATTGGCTCAAAACAATTTTTGGTAACTCACTGTTTTTAACAGTTTTTCAGGTCCCAAACTTTTGGGGCCATTTTGAGGGCCTAAACAACGTTTTTTCACGATCATGCACCTCAATGATAGTTGAAGCTCCTCATCGATACCTATCCAACGAGCCCCCAAAAATGAATCTCCTCATCGATACTTGTCCAACAAGCCCCCAAAAATGAATCTCCTCATTGATACATGTCCAACGAGCCCCAAAAAATGAATCTCCTCGTCGATACCTGTCCAACGAGCTATCGTGCGCCCCAAACGAAGATCATATGCCAAAGTTACACCCCTGGGAAGTTGATACACCAAACTACCCACAACAGGGTCCACAAAACTATTGGCATTTCATCCTCCAGGGCTAGGGTTTTGGATTTTATTTAGGTTAAAAAGTCCTTTGGAGCCTCATTGTAATCATCTTCTTGCAAACGAGCGTAACCGTCACATCTCTTCTCAAAGATAAGTTTCCACCATTCTGACGAGTCTTTCACTCTGTATTTCTACAGTTTTGTACATTTTGCTCATTAATAAAAATTGTGTATTATTGTATCTTTGTGTTTATGGTTATATCTATGATATATCTCTATTATATTATTGGATATATAATATATCTCTGTACATTTATTTATTATATCTCTATTATATTATTGGATATCTAATATATCTCTGTACATTTCTTTATTATATCTCTGCTCTCATTTCTTGCTCAAAATAATTCGGATCAATGGTATCAGAGTAGATTGCTCTTGATCATTTTTTAGTGCATGTCCCCAACAAGGTTCAAGTTTAGCAAGCTGGGGCTTGTGCTTGTCTCTCTTGAGGAAAATCGCTCTCGCATGCCCAAGAAACCCTCCATGGTGGAAGAAAAGAAAAACGATGCAGTAGAAGATTCTATTAATCTGTTGCTCGAGCAAGCTCTCACGTGACAGAGGGATGAAATGATGGAGAATTTTTCCCACATCCTTCAATGCCTGCCGATAACAGCAGGAACATCTTCATCAAGCGACCATTTTGGAGGCACCTCTCCTTTCAAGGTACAAGTTAATTTTGATATGCCCGTATTTGAATGTTAAGTACCAAAGACTGAGTACAAAAGCACCTCAATAGATCCATAGACAAATATAGAAGAAATTCTCTTTATTATAAGAAAACCCTTGAGGTAGGGCTACACCATACAATGGATCCTATTATGGAAGGGATCCTCTACTATTCACTTGCCTCTTGGAGGGGAAATCCTCCTATTGAGCTACCTCTCCAAATACAATACTTCCCAACTTGTCTCATTACATTGCTTGAACCCCTTTATATAGTTCTACCACCCACCTATGAACATTCTAGAGGAGGAACCTTCTAGAAGTGGAACCTTCTAATAAGTCCTCTTACATTTATTATATCTAACTACCATAGTAAGCCTTATTTAAAACTATAGTGGACCTAGCCCACCTTACATTGAATAGCTTCCACTATTATCACTATGGGCCCTCTAGGCCCCCCTACTACCTATCTAGCTACCTAACATTCCATTCCCCTTATGAAAGCATTGTCCTCAACGCTTGTTATGAGGGTGTACAACCATATACCAGGGTCCCATGGATAAGTGTGGACCATAGTGCTGAAGTAGACTAGAGAACCATGGTCCCATGTAGAAATGAAAGCCACCATGATGAAGTAGTTCAACCACCATTGTAAACCAGGGTCCCATGTCCAAGGGCTCATGTGAACTCCACGTGGAAGATATCGAAACCCAATAACCAACTGAAAATGATGCTCTAAAGACTTACACCTGTCATGTGGATCCAAATAAGAAGATCCATCCACATAGTGGAAAAGGGTCGTAGTAGAATCTGGAAGGAATAATACCATTTTAGAATATGCAGGCTGGACACTGGTAATAATCATTGGCTCCCAATTTGTCACATTGATGTTCTGTACAGAAGGTGGAGTAGAGTCATCAAATAAAATATGAAAAAAGTTATCATCCCAAAAATGACAACTGTCCATATACATTTCATCACAATCGACCTCAAAATCATTCCAAACATATCTTTCTTGATTATATTCTTCCATAATATGCCTTGAAATTTTGGACTCTTGAATACATTCCTCTTGAATATGTTTCATTTCAAATTTGAGATCTTGGATACATTTCTCTTGAATATGTTGCATTTCAACTTTGAACTCTTGAATTGTTGTCTTGATGAATACCATGATTTGAGAACGAATATCCATTGGAAAAACCACATATAATATACCAAAAGAAATCTATTAAAATGATTTATCCAATGACACTGATCTGGTAGCAATCTGAGCACCCTATGAAAAGTTATGAACTCTACAATCCCATCGTTGTCACGAAAACCCCCCAAAATAGTCGATTTTAAATCAACGATATCTTCACTTCCAGAGCTCTGATTCATACGATATTTTTTTTTGAATTTGGGTGAAATTGTGAGAGGAACTCATATATGTAATATTTTTGGGAAAATTCTTCCCCATTTGCTACAGAAATTAGAAAATTTGCATAGCCGTTCATGAAAACCCCCCTGAAAAATAACAAATTTTAAAATGCCAATAACTTTACTTCTTGGACTCCGTTTTAGACAATTTTTTTTTAATTGGGTGTTTTTCTGAGAGGAACTCGGATATACAACCTATTTCTTCAAATTTTGCACACAAATATATATAAATCATCTGGAATGTCGCGGCCTTCTTTTTCTTCTCTGAAAAAATATACAAAAATAACAAACAAAATTCCCATAATTCCTTCCAAGGAAAGTGTTCGGATACCAATTGTTAAGTATCAAATACTGAATACAAAAGCACCTCAATATATCCACAAAGAAATATAGAAGAAACACTCTTTAGTATAAAAACCCTTGAGGTAAGGAAACACCCTACAATGGATCCAATTATGGAAGGGATCCTCTCTTGTTCACTTGCCTCTTCGAGGGGGCATCCTCCTATTGAGCTACCACTCACAACACAATATTTTTCTTCATATCCCATTACATTGATTTAACCCCTTTATATAGTGCTACCATCACCTAAGAACATTCTAGAGGAGGAATCTTCTAGAAGCAGAGCCTTCTAAGAAGTCCTCTTACATTTATTATATCTAACTACCCATTTATTATATCTAACTACCATAGTGGGCCTTATTTAATAATATAGTGGACCTAGTCCACCTTACATTCAATGGCCTCCACTACCTCTCTAGCTACTTAACATTGAAGGTCAGATAGATGGAGATGCCCTAGAAAAATGGCTAAATCTGCTAGAAGGTTATTTCTCTGTTCACAATTTTTCCGACAAGGAAAAGATCACCTTCACACTCCTTAAGGTTCTCCCCCATGTCAAACATTGGTGGGAAACTTACTGAGAGCAAAGATCCACAGAGGAGTCTGGAATATATGGGGTCGAGCCCACTTGGGATTTTTGTGTGGATGCAGTTAAGGAACAATATTACCCTGTTGGTAACTATGACGACTAGTACATGAGATGGAACACACTGTGACAAGAGAGGGGCCAAATAGTGTCAGAGTTCAAAAATAATTTCCATACCTTGTGCACCAAGCTAGGTATCAAAGAATCTGAGCGACATCTGGTTCTGAAATACCGTGAGGCTCTGCATAGGTACATCCAAACCAAAATGGATTTTCTGGACATCCCATCACTGGGAACTACCTATCGATATGTTGTCAAAATTGAGAAGAAATTTAGGCACTAGAACAAATGGGAGTTTGAGTATGAAAATATGCAACAACCAAAGTATGGTAAAGAAAAACCTAACAACCAACCTCCAGAAAACTAGTCCAAGCCACAGGAAAATAAGGGTAACAAAAAGACGAAGAAGGACATTGGAAAGTGGTGCGATTTCCATAAAATCCCCTGGCATAACACTAATGAATGTCGCTCAAAAAAATCATTGGTGGTCGAGCTCAAAGAAAAGCAGTCGAACCCTGATTCATAAAATAATGGGAGAAGACAGATAATCAACACAGATGCCACTGCTACTGTCGTGACCACAACAATTCAACTAGAAGGACCAATAGATCCTGAAGAGGGGGAGCACCTTTTTCATTCATAGATGTGGGTGAAGGGGACCCCGCTGCATTTTATTGTTGATAGCAGAAGCCATAAGAACCTCATCTCAACAGAGGTTGTCAAATAGTTGGGATTGTCGACAACACCACACCTGCAACCATACAACATTGGGTGGCTTTGCCAGAGACGAGATCTGTGTGTCAGCCAACAGTGTCAATTGTCGTATGACATCCAACCCTTCAAGGATGAGGTATTATGTGATGTTTCCCCGCTGGATGTCTGTGATGTTCTTTTGGGCCAGACATATATGTGGAAGTACCATTCTATTTATTAGTATTGACCCCGTAGTGTCATTGTTACTCTGGGGGGTCATCTCTACAAGATAGTAGAGGTAGTTCTGACTACTATCCCACCAAAACAGTGCCACAAGGTAATCTCTCATACTGCAAAATTCGGCCTCTTCACAATTTGTTCAAAAGGTGAAAAAAATGACACTGCAACCATTGCAACCTTGGCCCAAGACCTTTCCTTCTGTTGAGTACTCAACACACCCTAAAAAGGCCTTATCAAATTTTGTCACTTTTTGGATACCACTTGTTTTCTGCATTGTCTGACTCGATTTCATTTTGGGAAATGTTTTGTCTTTGTTTATTTTTGTGAATCTCATCACCTATTCAAGTTTGTTTGAACTTATGAAACCCCATGACTAAAAGACCTTAACACCTGAATTAAGAATCGACAACCAAACACTGCACTTAACGTGCTCAGGTTCAGCGTTGAAAATAATTCAAGTAAAGGAACCACTCGAAAAACAATAGTCGCCGAGCACCGATCTTCATCGACAAAAGGCAGTTTTGGTTTGCGTAAGTTTTTCACATAAAGGTTCGAGAGATAGTCGATCCCCTTTGACATCAATAAAATACGAGGAGGACAAACGTTAACAAAGGACGAAAAGAAATCGTCGATAGCCGATGCCCGACACACTTTATCGGGATCAGGGAAAATCCATAAGGATCAGAATAAACATTTTGACCACGATAAAGTTATCCCCGATCGTCGATCCCCGATGCATTTTCGACATCAGGACTTTTTCGAGGGAGCTGATACGAGAGCACTTGGGTAGTTTATCGCAGATCGCCCATCCTTGACACTTTTTGGCATCGACAATCTAGGATTTGGTTTTAGAACGAATAACTTAAGGAAAGTCCCGACTTCGATTAATACGAGCAAATTAAGTCACTGGTCTCGAACGCCATGTGTCTTTACCAGGTACGAGGGTCGTACGGTCTAGTTCTATCCCGAGTCATTCTTGGTTCCCTAGGTCCTAGTCACACCTCCGAGTCAACTTTTCCATGTCAACACTGTATGGTAAGATCGATCGGTGTCAAAGCTTTTGCAGGAGGATATCAACGAAAATGTTCATAGCACAATCTCAACCCCTGATTGTAAATTCTAACCTTGTACAATGTCTACTTTATACAGATATTCAGAAAAGAACAGAAAAGATACAATGGCAAATACAAACATTACACAGAGATTTTTCCCCTGGAAACCCAAACCAAGAAAACCAACATATATTATATTCATTCATTGTGTTACAATGTTTACAATAAAAAATACATATAGGAGCCAACGACATCCAAAACCCTAACCCAATGACCTGGATTAGTCAAAAACCTTAATTCCTCAACCAGAAATAGAAAACCATCGACAAAGAAACCATGTGCCGAAAAACCACCTAAATATAATGCGGTCCTGAAAATACAGTCCCGATGCGAATAAATAAATAAAATTGGGGGCACTGCCCCTGAACCCCAGCGCAAAAAATATAACACTACTACTCGTGCAAAGAATATAACACATACCCAACACTGATCCACCAGCTAAAAGAGTAGAACGATGGGACGTTCGTAGCATTAGATATTATCGGATTTTTGACATTTAAGGAACCAGTTAATGCCCAATCTCGCATTAGTTGCTACCCCGTTGGCCGATTAGATAACAACATTTTGAAATCGCCGATAGACCACATTACCACCCACACCTCCGCTGTCAACCCATGATGAATTCAAGTTCAAACTCCTCTAAATATTCGGCGGCATATTTGTTGAAATTTCACTCATAACCTGAATTGAATGGTTGATGCAACACGGTAAGATCTTCCTTGTTTAAATATCTTGAACCGTTGTGAACAAATTCATTCTGCGCGTAAGAGAATTCCAGAGCGTCTGAAGGAGAAAAATGAACAACTCGAAGACTGTAATAACCCTCGTGATTATCAAAAACCAGGTTTAACAAGGTTCATAGGTATGTATCCAAGTCTGTCAATTCGATGGTTATAATTTATATGTGTTCGTCTGATTTCCTACATAGTCTCTAAACTCTTCTCAAGTTGAAAGAACAATGCCCCCAAAAAATCCAACCACCACACGCTCTTCGAGAGCACCAAAGTTGAAAGAACCACAATGTTGCACCTCTTTTGTCACCTAAATGAGAAAAGTAAGGGTGTTTACAAGCCCAGTTGGGTCATCTAGGCAAGACACCGGTAGAGGAAAGAGTTAGAAGTATAAAGCATAAAGGATAAGAAAAGAATTAAACTAAGAACAATAAAAGAGATTAAACTAGAGTGCATAAGGACATTAGAACAAGAAATAAACAAGGCTCATGCCACCAATGGAAATGATTTTATTAGTGGAAAGAAAACACCAAAGAGAAAGGGAGACTTTGGGTGCCCTCTTCCTCCAAGGGAGGGCTCTTGGACCCCCAAATATTGATCTCTTCTTACAAGTAAGAAACTAAAATGAAATGGTGAAGAGAATCCAAAGGACATTCAATCTAGAACTGATATGAATGGCTAAATGAAATGGTGCTAGCATGCTCTTGATGAGGACAGATGATCCTCCAAGAGAATATCAGCAACATAACAATACAAATGAATTCCTTGAAAATATAGTGCACCCATGGCTTCCTTTTATAGCATAGCTTTGAGGTATTATGCAACCAGTTCTTAGTGTGAATAAGAGGCCCTTTAGGTCTTTGACCAGCCCCCCAGTCAGATTCAGTCAAGATTTGGATGTCAAATTGACTTGGAAGCTGAACCAGAAGTGGGTGGAAGGCCGACCAATATCATAAATGCATCGTTTTGAGGTGTGCACAAATTTTTGCGTCGACAATCACGCATCGGGCGCATGTGCATTTTTCCAACGTTATCTGACTGTCGCACATGCACTTGCGCCTTGTGTATTTTTAGTGCATGCTGATTTTATTGTTGGTTGTATAGTTTTGGACCTTTTGGAGATGCATTTTTGGTCCATGAGTGAACTAATGAGTTTTTTGAAGATGTTGGATTCCTGTAACCATTTGTGGATGAATTTCTGGTGATAACAGATGCCCCCTGATGTGTGAGGTTAGGAGCATACATACAGCCGAAATACATCAATGTTTCTTCTACTGAGAGTACCTGTGTAAGAAAGAGCGCTATGGGGAGTGTCAAGAGCGACCCATTGGAAGGAGAGGGGAACTTGTAGGACCCAAGCCTTTCCCAAGGTGTGGAAAAAATAAAACTATGTACAAACGAGGCAGGCATGCCCCATGCTCGTGTTATGTAATGAAAAAACATGTAATACAATAACTGAAGCTGTGTGTGGATGTAGATCATTGCAACGCTCTTCGGGGCGGTTTGATAATAATAGAGGACAATTATGATGGTGAACAAACTTTGAAAAAAGTAAGGACACCTGTGAGAAGTGTCGATAATGTGTAGACATTGATAGTCTATCAAATTTTAGAGGTCTTCGACTAAGATAAAACAACTGCAATAGTCGCAAAGTAAGACCCACCGTAACATGATATGGTGTTGAAGTCAAATGTTATGGGGGTCAACGACAACAGAGAATAATGGTGGTTTTCCCTGTGTCGTCCGAGACTCCTCATTGTAAAGGTAATGAGAGTCAAGATACTGTCGCTCTTCTGGAAACCATGCTGATGTCGACAAAAAGGGAGACGCGACTCCAAGAAGCAAAGGGCTTCCTGAAATCCATTGGATGAGATCAGGAACTGATGGGGTACATGGACAAAGTCAAGATGCGATGAGACTCAAGATTGCCCTTGGTTGGGGAGATATGCAAAGTGACAGCAATCGTAAAACTGAATCTAGTGTCAGGGGGACGACTAGACGAGGGTGAGTTGTGCCAGAGGCACGACAAAATGGACAAACATAGAGATCAAAAAGGTGTATGGGTTGTAAGATACTCGGGGTTTATGGATAATTTCATTGATGTCGGGAAGTGAAAAAATGACCCAACCAAGGACGACAAGGGTTGCGGTGCCGAGAAAAGGAAGGTCGCTAAAGGCAACAACATAAAGCTATGAAAATGTGGAAAAAGGGTTTGTACAATTATCAAAAGAATAAAAAATAAGTTGGGATAACTATGCAGATACAGAAATGGGTGCCCCAATGTAAGATGGCTTGGCCTGATGATGGCGCAAGTTGCTTGGAAAACAAGTGGAGGGTTAGGGCCCCATAGGCGGGTTTCGGTATTAGGGAAACATATGGAGTACAATCTGCAGAGGAGAAAATTGACGGTGGATGAAAGGGATGGTTATTGATACTGCGGGGGTGCAATCAGAATAGAACCATGATGAAGTAACCTAGGAGTCCATTTGGTCAAGTTAGCAAAATGAGGAGAAAGAGTATGTGGTTGGTTCTCGACATTATGTAAGACTACTGGGACTCCCGTCCCTAAAGGGTGAAAACAACATGAGTGTCAAAATGCCTAGGGGAACTATGAATGGGACAAATCATGTGGGGGAGAGTGCTACCGGGTGACGGTACCAAAATGCATTGGAGGTGACAGTACTGCAGAGCCAGATATAGGGATCCTAGAGGCAAAGGTCGGAGGGTGTGACTAGTAGATGCATTTTGATATTTAGAGGGAATGACTACATGCCAGTGTTGATAATATACCTGAAAGGATACTGCTGAGGTGTAATAATGATTAGGTACCTGCACACATGAAAACCGAATACCCGACGTGAACAATATATGAAGAGAAAGATCATATAGCAGTTATTCAATAATGTAAGCATGCGTACCTGAGCGTAATATGAGAAAAATGTCCCCTGGGGGATGAGGATGGAAAATGGCATGGGGAATGGAATTATGTAGGTAATGGGGTCCTGATCCCGTGGCTGAAGACGGATCAAAAAATGGGCGCCTGAAGCTCCCAGAATTGAGTCAGGAAGTTTGGAAAAATGGACTATATATAGTTGTAGGGCCCATAAAGACACCTCATTTGTACTGATTGTCTAATTGAGTGGACAAGCGATTTTAGAGGATATTTGGAGATTCTGGGAGATCGAGGTTGTCGATTCAGGATCAACGAGCTTCAGGTTAGTTGTCGTATCCTCCCACATAGAAGTAGGGTTTCTGTTTTTGGGTAGGGCCTGTATGGAGGGCCATACAGGGGGTTTTGTCGGTGTGGGCCCATCAGTGCGCGGACAATCGATAAATTTGCTTGCACGAGTGCACAGTTGTAATTCATACATCCGCGCATGAGGGCACCCTAATGGGGAAAACAGGTGCGCATGGCATGCACGTCTATATTCCTAACAGCTGCACATGCGTGTGCATCTGTGTAGTGAACATGCACGCTTGTATGTGTGACAGAGGCACATGCATGCGGCTATGTATGGCCAACATTCATGCATGAGTGTGAAACTGGGGGATGAACAGGTGCACATGTGTGCACGCCTGTGGGGAAAAACAATCGCGCCTTTGAGGCAAAAATGGAGGGTGTAAAAACTTATATTTTTTGGAGATTTTGATGTTTTTATGGGTTATGATGGCTAATCGAGTGTTGTATATGTGGGTGCAGGTGATCATTTGGACGACGTCGGTTCATTGGAGAGAGAGGTACTAGTCACTCCTGAGGGAGGCAGTGAGGGATGAGGAGCCGACAATCCGAGACGCTTTGGCAACATGTGGGCTGTTGAAGTTTTTTGAGTGTTCGCTAGTGCGGGAACATGAGTATCTTTTGCAGTTTTTGATAAGGATGTGGAGCCTTGACCTGCATTGGTTTATGGTTTGGGGTGAGCAGCTAGCCTTCACTGCGGTGGAGGATGTATATTTTTTGGCTGGGTTCCCTTTTCGGGGAACCCCACTACCGATGGAGCCCGTAGTACTCGGGGATGGGCAGTTGGTTGTCTTAGCCCAGAGATATTGTTCAAGGGAGAAATTTATGTCGGGCTCTGTGGTTAGTATTGGGGCGATGGAGACTCTTGTACATCATTGCTTGGAAATGATGATTGTGAGAGTCTACGAGTCTCTTGTGACTCAACGGATCAATGGAGGTCAACTGAGGATCATCGAGAGGGCACTCGCGAGCAAGCATTTTTCCTGGGGCTTGATGCTCCATGCCAATATGGTAAGGCAGCTTGACATGTGTCGTGCTGCTGACTCAGGGGAGTTTGCCTTTGGGTCTATATTGGTGACATGGTTTTTGGAGAGGGTGACGATGTTGTGCCCTAGAGTGTTATTGGGCGCACCTAGTGTGCGAGAGATGCCACTGAGGCGGTGGGTGATGATCCTGGTTTTTCATTGTGGTGGGGAGGGTGGCCACTATTTCATGGTTGAGGATGCACAGGTGTGGCATCAGATTCCATAGATCATACTGCGGTATCCATATTGTGGGGTGGACTTCCAAGATGATCCATAGATGGTGTTACCCCCAAGAGAGGTGTTCGACCATAGAGGTATCATGTGATGTTTGTTGTGTGTGTAGATGTTGGACCTCGTAGTCGTGAGGTTGAGTTGGTTAGAGCGCTGACTCGTCAAGGGCCGGTGAGGTCTCTGCGGGGAGACCCCTGGGCAGGAGAGAGACGACGACAGGATGATGTTGAGGCGAGGCCTGTTGAGGATGAGAGAGTGGCCAGGCGACGCTAGCTTAATGACCTCGGGGCAGGGCCATCACATGATCCTCCAGCAGAGGCCGGTGGAGAGTTCGAGGATATTCTCCGTCGCTTGGAGGCAGTACTACAGGGAATGCCTGAGGGCATGTGGTCATGGATCCTAGACGAGGGGTTGCTAGAGTAGTGTGTGGGTGTTCCTATAGTGTGGCGGACCATGGTTCAGAGAGAGGATGTAGCAGAGGCGATGATGACTGGGTGAATACCTCCAGGACCTGAGGGACCCCTAGCTGGTGGGGCCCCTCCTCCAGAGAGAGGGCCAGGTGGTGGATCTCTAGAGGCGCCATGAGTGCCATTGTATTGATGTATTTTTTGTATCTATATAGGCTGGTGAGCCCATTTTGTATATGGTGGTGTATCATCGTTTTGTATCTATAGGGGTAAGGTGGTTTACCTACCTACAAATGTTGTATTTGATGTACTCTTTTTTTTAAACACTGATGACACATTGACCGATATATATATATATATGTATGGATATACATTTTTGGGACCTTTGTGGTGTTCACTTGTGTTGATGTTTGTTAGTGCTTTTTGATGGTGTCTAATCTATATGCTGTTGACAGAATTTTGATGATTTATGTATGCATACTGGTGTCTTGATGTGATAAATGCCAATCTAACACTAGGTTAGCCATATTATCTGCTATTTGATTAAATTGTCTTGGAATATGTGTAAATGTGATGGAATCAAAATGTCGAGATAAAAGTCTAACTTGCAGGTATTTGCGGAAGAGGCAAGGATCGTAGACACGGTAAACATTGTTGAGCTGGAGGACAACTAGTTGGGAATCTAGTAGAACACTAAGGTGACAAATATGGTGATGGTTGGCCTTAGTGAGGAGGCCAATGACGACTGTGTACTCTGCTTGGTTATTGGCTGCTGAACCCAAACATATGCCGCTAGAGTGGAGCAGTTCATGTGAGGGTGAATAGAGGGCCCAAGCGACCGAAGCAAGATTTTGTGTCCAACGGCTAGCTCCATTAGCGTAACCAATGTGGTAGGTTGATGGAGGAGGCATCTATCAATAACACAAATGATAGATTAGATGTGAGGTATGGAAGAAAGAAAATTAAAAGCTCTACGAAAATGTACAAAAAAAAAAAAAATAGTCTAGTGTAGAATGGCTACGCTCAGGCGTAAAATTTCTTTAAGTACAACCCATTGATGGGTTATTTGAGATGGTGGCCTTCGGGAGAGGCCATAATGTATGCGCTTTTAGTGAGGCAATGTTGGATGATGTAAGGTCCATGCTAAAGTGACTTGAATTTTCCATGGCCGACGGTATCGTGAGCGATATTGTAAGCAAGGACGAGGTCTCCTTCATTGAATGATCCAAGGTTGACATGGAAATCAAAGGTGGCCTTTGACTATTTTTTGGCTGCCTCAATGTTTTGTAATGAAGGTCGACAATCCTCATCCAGGGACTCTAAGTTCAGCAAATGCTGCTCTATTGGAGCAGTGTTGGGTAATAAATCAATAGTGGTACGTAATGTGGGAATTTCACACTCGATGGGAAGAGTGGCCTCAACCCCGTGGACTAGATGAAATGGGGTGAAACTAGTGGCAGTTTTCATTGCCATGCGATAATCCCATAGTGCGAAAAATAACATATGATGACAATTGGTCTTATGTTTGTTAACCGTGTGCTGCAACATGGTTTTGAGGACCTTGTCGACTGCTTCGACCTGTCCATTTGACCAAGGGTAGTATGGGGAGGCAAACTCATGGGAGAAGCCTAATTTGGATGAGAGTTCAACGAAAATATCATTCTCGAAATGTTTCCTGTGATCAGAGACTAGTTGTAGTGGTACTCCAAAATGAGAAATGACGTGGTTAAAGAAAAAATGCGTTGCAGTGTTAGCGGTGTTGTTGAAGGTAGGCATGGCTTCAACCCACTTGGTGAAGTAATCTACTGCAACGGCGATGTATTTGTGTCCATTGCTGGATGGAGGGTTGCAAGTCATGAAGTCTATGCCCCATTTGCAAAAGGGGTCGATAGTAATGACCGGGTGTAGAAGAGCAGGTGGTTCTCATGCTTTGTTGGCATAACGATGACATTTGTCACATCGCTTCACAACGTGGATGCAATCGTGAAACAATGTAGGCCAAAATAACCTGCGCGAATGATTTTCTGAGTGGTGGACATCCCTGAGAGGTGGCCCTCGCAAGCACCACTATGGCAGTCGTTCAAGACTCGATCGACCTCGTCGATAGTCAAACATCGGTGGAGCATAGTGTCGACCCCTTGCCAATATAAGATATCACCGATAAGTAGGTAGTGGGGAGCCTAGTGATGAATACGTCGATGATCGTCTCGGGAGAAGTGGTTTCCAAATTTCTGTGTTTGAAGATAGACGAGAAGATCACCATACCAAGGGTCATCCGAGGGGATGTAAAAGAGATGTTTGTCGGGGAAGTCGGTATTGACGGGGGTATTGGTAGTATCAGAGGGAAATTCCATGATGAATTTGGCAAGGATGAGGGCTTCCATGCTTTTGGGTGTTGAAAATTTGAGGTCGTACTCCTGAAGGATGATGATCCATCGGGCAAATTCATTGTTAATTTTCCAGCGGCTGAGAAAGTATTGCATGGGGTTGGAATCTGCTAGGACTTTGGTAGTTCGAAGCAAGATGTAATGGTGCAATTTCTGGACTGCGAGGACAACTGCGAGGGCCAATTTCTCTTCGTGATTGTGTTTCAAGGGTGTCCCTGAAAGATTTTTACTAATGTAGTAAATGGCATGCTCATGATCATCGTCCCCTAGTTGGATGAGAATTCCTGCTACTGAGATGACTGAGGCCGAGATATAGAGGATGTAATCGCGGTTATATTTGGGTGGAATAATTAACAGGGTGTTGGAGAGGGCCGTTTTGAGATCATCAAAAACGTTTTGGGCATGTTCATCCCATTGGAATGGGATATCGTGATGTAAGAGGCAAAGGAAACCATGTGCCCGAGTGGTGTAATCGGGGACAAAGCGGTGTAAAAATTTAGCTTTGCCTTGTAGGCTCTGTAGTTGGTGTAAATTCGGTGGTGGGGGAATTTCCTTGATGGCTTGGACTTTGAGGGGGTCAACTGTAATGCCACGTTTGGAAATGATAAACCCAAGGAGGCGCCCAACAGTGATGCATAACATGCACTTGAGGGGATTCAAGCAGATGTTGTACTGACGACACCGTTGGAAGATGATTTGTAAATCATTGAGATGTTGAGTGCATTTTTTAGAGCGAGCGGTGAGATCGTCCAAGTAGGCGAGAATGATTTGAGCCAGATCATGAAAAATGTATGTCATGGTGCGTTGGAAAGTGTCTCCTATGTTCTTGAGGCCGAAAGGCATGACACGATACACAAAAGTGCCCCAGGGGGTAGTGAATGCGGTTTTATACTGATTGGCTGGGTGAATTCGGATTTGGTTGTAGCTAGAGAAACCGTCCATGAAAGACAGAGCCTCATGACCGGTGCAATCATCGATAATTTGGTCGATAAAGGGAGTTGGAAAGTTGTCCTTGGGATAGGCGTGATTAAGATTGCAAAAGTCCATACAGACGCGAATAGTGCCCTATTTTTTGTTGACAGGGGCGGGGTTGGAGACCCATGACATATATGCATTGGGGTATATGAACCGTACAGTGCATAATTTGTCAATTTTAACCTTGATGGCTGCTACTTTGGATGGGTGTAGCGGACGCTATTTTTGACGAACATGTGTGATATCAGGCCAGGTGTCTATACGATGTTCGACAATAGAGGGATCAAGGCCATGCATCTCTGTGTATGACCAGGAAAAAATGTCTCGGTATTCCTGGAAGAGAGCTTTGTAGGCAGTGATTTATTTAGGAGAGCATGCGGCACCAATGGTGATTTCCTCTACGACCCCATATTTGATGGAAATATTGATTTTGATGGTGGGGGAAATATTGGCCATATTGCCTTCTTCAAAAGCATCGGGGCCAGGGATAGGTTTATTGAACCAATATATATGCCCCGATGGGAGAAAATCTTGGGTTTCGACTGCATATATGGGGTTTTGGTTAGGAGGCGTGAAGGCTTCCTATGAAGGAAAAAATGCTCTGTGGTGGAGCGTGTCCCATGGGCAATCGGGTTTAGTTAACTCCTGAAGGATGTCTTCGTCACAGTGAAACTGTCAAAAATATAGGGGATCGAGAGGAGTAACTTTGGTGATGGTCACCGTGGGGTTGTTTTTTGGTGGTGGCGATGTAGAGGGGGTATTGCAAGGAGGTTGTGATGGTTCTCTTGACATAAACCAAATATCGAGATATTGTGGGTTGAAAGTGGTAGTCGGGTGTAGAATTTCCGTGGGGAAATGAATTGGAGAATTGGGGGGATTTGGGGGGGAAATCCTCATATAAATCATCCAGGAACCATGGGGGAGTAGGGAGTGCCTCAGGTTCCGGCGAGAAGATATGAACCACATCAAGTGATGGGGTAGGGGTACTCATTGGTTCTGCTGGAGGGGGGGGTGTAGGGTTTTGAATAAGGGTTAGTTGGCGACGCCTGTATTCAATGATCATAGGACATTGATATGTGAAATGATCAAGTGATTCACATAGAGAGCAAGGACATCGCAGACGTTCATTGACTGAGGTCATGATAATGGATGTTGGTGACATGTGTTGGGGTGGGTTCTTGTTGAAAGCTCTGTCATATGGCTGTTAGTATCTGTCGAAATTGAGGTAATGTTGGAAAATGGTGTGTATAATGGCCATATTCTGAATAGATGGCGCATGCGAATTTGGTTCGCAATCCTTTGCTACTTGTGTTTGGGGAGATAGCGACAGTACTGGATTAAGTGACGAGCGATGGTGGTGCTTGAGGGAGTTGAATTAGATTGCGTAGCTTGGGGAGAGATGGGCACTTGTTGGTGGGGTGTTCATCTTTCTCGCATAGTGCGCAAGGAGGTTGGACACGTGGGGCAAGTGGAGCAGTGGGCTCTTTCTTTTTCCGTCTGCCCCCAGCTGTAGTAAGGGTGTTAGTGAGTGGGAGTGTGGGTGGGATGGTGGGGGTAAGTATGGGAATCTGCATCGAGATTCCTTCTTTTTGGGGAGGGAGGGATGGTTGAGGGACCATCTCAGGTGGATGTAGATACCAAACTAGGATTTCCAGCACCATATTAGGAAGGGTGAGTGTTGCGGCTACCTGGAAAGCTTGTACACCCGGTGGGGGGTAAAAGAAAGGGATTTGGGTAATGGATTGGGGGACTGTTTCCCAAACCAGGATATGGCCTTGGGGGAGGGGAAGATTAGGAACGGGTAGAGCTGAAAAAGTTCTAGGAGATTCTTGACGGAGGAATTATGTGACTAGTGGGACGTCAGGGATGAAAGAGGCCTTGATGGGAGGGAGAGTATCTTCAATTGTTGTTCTGTTGGTGGAGATGACACATACTTGTGTTGAGGGATGGATGAGCAGTGGTGCTCCGTGGTATGTCCCTAGAAAGGATGGGTCCTTAAAAATTCTGGGGACCATCTCGATGAGTGGATAGGCATACAAATTAGTGTGGACAAAAGGGAGGATGTTGGATGAAGGGTTAGGCTCATAATGTGATACTTGATCGATGGTAATGATCTTTCCGTTATGGTGAAACATCATGGTTCATAACACAGAAGAGGCGACTACCTTCATATCATACATGTAGCTACGACCAAACAAAATATTGTAGTCGAGCGGGGCATCGATAACCTCAATGTCAATAAGAATGGTTTTTCCCCCGAGTTCGATGGGGACATTTTGGAAGATTCCCTTGGGAGACGAGGGTCGTTCGTTGTAAGCCCTTAGAGTAATGGAAAATGGTATTAGTTCTGGAGAGCCAAGTTTCTGCCAGACGGTTTTGGACATGATGCATGTGGATGCACCTTCGTCAATAATGCAGCGGTGGACTGTGATATTCCAGATTTTAACCGGTATTTGAAAAGCGACAAGAGTAGGGAGACGAGGTTCTCCACTATCAAGATCAAATGTGATGAGTTGAGTATCAGCAGGGTCGACTGCCCCCAGAGTGAAAAGTAATGAATTTCGTTGAGTAGGATAGGTTTGGAGAACTTCTAAGACTGACATGATAGCGAATGATTGTGCCAAGTCATCGACCAAACTATAATTGTGGGCTGCCCTAGCTCGAGGGTTGTTGACATTCCTCTGTAATGGGATGCGAGGGATGTGAAGAGGTGTTTCAGTATTAGGGCACATAATCATCAAAGGTGGTCCAGTTGTGACTCGGGTGGCCTCTGAGGTAGTGGGAGTAGGGTCAAAGGGTGTGCGGTATTGACAACTGCATGTTTGTAGAAGGACTTCTTCCTCACTAGTGAGGAGTATAGTGCGATCTGAAGGAGGTCCTGGGTTGGCGTACTGTCCCATCTGTGGTGGGGATGGATGCATCTCCTGTGGGTTTTTCATTACCCCTTGATGTGGTATGGGGTTTTGTAACACAGCTGGGGGTTGTTGTTTCACATATTGTTGTGGGGCCTGTTGGGGAGCGAGTGATACTAGGGGACATGGTACATTTCCATATTCTTTCATCCATTTGAAGTCCACAATTTGGGGGAAATGGAGAGTATAATGTCCATACTCACTGCAAAGGGAACAAGGGAAGTTTTTCAAAATATTTGTTGTTGTTCTTCCCTTGGCGTTTGTTGTTATTTCCCCCTTGGGGGTTTTGGTTCCCCTGGTTCTGGTTTCCCCCAGCAGGTTGGTTCTGCTGGGGTTGGTTTTGGTTTCCTCCTGGTCCTAGATTATTATTGTTTCGGTTTTTTCCCTTCTTTATGGCATTGTTCGATTGATGGGATGGATTAGCCATATTTAGCTGTTCAAAATTTTGATACTACTGAATGGGAGAGGGTTGAACAAAATTAACCCCAGCATGTGGTTGTCCTTGTGGTGAAGGAATGGGCTGGGGGGGAGCAGGGAATGGAAAGTATGAATTATTCTGTGGTAATAATCTGTAGGATGCATAGGAAGGCGTGGCACTTTCACTAGTGCTTAGGGTGTAAGAAGAGGTAGAGGGGGTACCATAACTAGGTTGGGCCACGGGGCATATTGTGGGTGTTGGCAATGGTCTGCTGGTGGGTGGAGGAAAGGTCAAGGGGTATGGTTGTGGATAAGGGGGAGGATTATAATAATGGGGTCCACTATATGATGGTGGACATTGAGGTGTTCCATACATCGGTAGTTGTTGGGGGTGTGAATTGTGGTGTGTAGTGGTACCAATCAATCCATCCACTGAGTGACACATCCCAGGTTTGTCTTGGCCAAATGGCACAGGTCTCGGGGTGTCAAGTAGTATTGTATACAAATATCCTAACTGTGAATACATGAGTTTTAATTGTTGGGCCTTGTTGATGGCTTCTTCTTTCGATTGGGGGAAGGTGGTGGCCACATCTTTGGCAAGGAGGGAAAAAAGTGATTTGAGAAACCAATTAAGGCATTGTTGCTTGGTGGCTTCTGCTTTACATAGACTACGTCGCTGATGCCATTCATGAATGTGGTTAGCGTTGTGTATAGCAGAGGTTTTTTTAAACTCTGAGATGAGTTCGAGACCATTGCCATGACGAATTGGGAGTTGAAAGACGGTAAAAAAAGCTTTGGCCAAATATTCAAAGGTCGTATGGGACCCATATTTTTCTTCTACGTACCACTTAGTTGATGGGCTAGTGAGTGTATGTTGAAATAGTCTCAATCGGACAGAGTCGTCCATAATTCTATTAGAGGATCACCATAAATGAAAGGTCATGATATGGTTGGTTGGGTCGTCTCTCGCTTTTCCTTCAAACTTGGGGATGTATGACGATAGTTTGGTAGGCATTGCAGGCCATGTGGGGTTGTGTGATATAGGATCATTAGTGAGTTTAGTCAGATCCGATATGTTGAGGGAAGCCAAGTATGGAATCTGGGGTTGTGGTGGAATATTAGTACCATCCATGGTGGGAATGTTTTGTGTGTCTGACCCTGAAAGAAGGTTTGTTCTGGCCATAGTGTGAATGTGGGGGGTGCTTGATCCATGAAGGGGGATTGATGGAGTTGTACTTCCTCCTTGAGAAGAAGTGTGCCCCCCTCTTCCATGTAAAGGAGAGTGTGGGGATGGTTGACCTTGGGAAGTGGATCCAAGCAAAGTGGAACCAAGAAAAGCTGATCCCAAGACAATAAAACTCACAGGGGTGTGAGAAAGTATGATTGATGAGTTGGCAAGACTAGGAACTCCCCTAGAATGGGAGGGAGATTTAGCAAGCATCTGGAACGATGGGGATTCTATGGGACCCCTATGATGTCCGACTAGTAAAGTGGATGTGTGCAAATGGTGATGAGAGAAATTAATGAACAAGAGACTTTGTATAACTTGGACCTTCACAATATATCTCACAATTGTATGTAATAAGGAGAACAACATACATAAATCAATTGATAAAGAAGCATACATGTGGGTAGGTGGATTTTGTCTGCGTGGGAGAACAAAGGAAACAAATGCTCGTGTCCTAAAAAGACGTAACAACCTTCTTCTCAAACAACACCAGACCTTCCAATAACACTCAACAATGGGGTCTGAAGCCACCAAAAGAGGAACTAGTGAAGGATGAAGTAATCAGTTATAATGACGGGTAGAGGGTGCATATCCCGAAAGAGTTGGCAATATTTCCCAATAGCCACACAAAATCCGATCAAGGTGCAATTGCAGCCCACAATTGCCACCTGGGTAGATGTCCTAAAATTTGGTTACTAGGTACCTCGGTCAAAGTGCGACATTTATAATTTTGGCCTAAGAAATGGGTCACGGGATGGATCCCATCCAAGCAGTGGGTGCCTCAAGGGGGGACGTACAAAACAACCGGACCTCAACCTTCAACCCTTCACGGGTATCTCCATGCCTTATAGAGTTAGGAACACTTGACTTGGAGGATTTTAAAGTTCCCTATTTTGACAACTTCTATTGTTTGAAGATGTGAGAACAGATAACGTGGAGTTATTTGGATGCCTATCCACGAAATCCTACCTAGACTAAAAAATTTCTTTTGGTACCTCCTGTGGAGGAAAACTTAGTGAGTTTTATAGAAATTTTTTAGATGTGGTTGTTTGAGAGATTGGGGGTGTGAGCCAATCTCCTTGAAATTAAGTGGGAGTGGATAGTTTCATCAAGAAAATGGTTGGGTGTTTCAGATTCCCTTTGGAGGAAACTTACTTCAACCTCCACTTTTCGAGATGAAAACTATGTGAGTGAGTAGTGACTTTTTTATGTGAACAAGTGAAAGTGTGCCAATTTTTTTTAATAAATTATGTGTCACCTTGTTGCATGTGGAATTCGCTTGGTCCTTACAAGTCTTGATTACCTAATTAACTAAATGTCATTGGTACAACCTTGCGGAATTTAAAAGTTCCTAGGAAACTAGCATGTGGACATGTGGGTCCTTACTATTCCTTTAACTCCCTAATGTGATTTAATCTAAGAAAGCTTTGAAACTATCCTAGATTGTGCATATGTGGGCATGTATGGGCCCGTTACAAAACATTTAAACTTCCCTACTGATTTAATCTAAGAAAATAAAATTCAATCACTATCCTATCTTTGTAGCATGTGGGCATGTATGGGCCCATTACAATCTTAAGATGTGTTATAAAAATAAACTAAGAGGAGTCTCGAGGGGGTTGTTGTCCTCTCCTAAAGATTTTGTCTTTGTAAGGGAGATGAAATTTTTCCTCAATCTCTTTCTGATTCTCAAGATCGCTTTGGGGCACGAGAGAAGAGCATACTCAATGATTGATATCTAATTTGTGGTCCCAATGCAAGTTTTATATGTGATTTAAAAAATTATTCCAACTCATACTCTTAGTCAAGGCAAGCCATCCATGTGGAAAATTGAAAGAAAAAGAGGAAATAATGATTTTAACCCCCTAAGTGCCTATGTTTTGACTAATCCCTTTATATGGAGAGGGAATATAAGTGTGGTGCAGATTACAATGTGCATGGAATCAATTTTAAGAAGGATATGGGCCTCCCACAGATCACAAAAAGCTTACAATGTGTGTCTTTTTGCATAGGTGCACGGGTCTTAGAATAGATAGAGGCGCTGTGAGAGCCAACGTGCAAACTGAAAGTGAATTATCATTGCAGGTGCGCAGAAGGCGCTGAGAAATATAGTGGTTTTGGCACACATGCTCTAAAGACGTGCGTGTGGGTCAAAACATTCACGCACTGTTTGTTACACGGTCGTGAAGAAAATTTCAGATGGAATTTTCTCTGCTCAGCTTTGAACTTGGTTTTTTGCAGGTTGGCTTGGGCCGGTTATGGTCCCTGCAAGTTAAAGAAACAAAAAGAAGAGCTAAAATAACCCAAATGGGGTAGGAAATTGATACCTTTCCCTAATGGAGTCGCCAATCTGTTGCACCTCTTTTGTCACCTAAAACAAGCCCAGTTGGGTCAGTTAGGAAAGACAACAGTAGAGGAAAGAGTTAGAAGTACAAAGCATAAAGGATAAGCAAAGAATTAAACTAAGAACAATAAAAGATATTAAACTAGAGTGTATAAGGACATTAGAAAAATAAATAAACAAGACTCATGCCACCAATGGAAAGGATTGTATTAGTGGAAAGAAAACACCAAAGAGAAAGGGAGACTTTGGGTCCCCTCTTCCTCCAAGGGAGGGCTCTTCGACCCCCAAATATTGAGCTCTTCTTACACATAAGAAACTAAAATGAAATGGTGAAGAGAATCCAAAGCACATTCAATCTAGAGCTGATATGAATGGCTAAATGAAATGGTGCTAGCATGCTCTTGATGAGGACAGAGGATCCTCCAAGAGAATATTAGCAGCATACCAATACAAATGAATTCCTTGAAAATATAGTGCACCCATGGCTTCATTTTATAACATAACTTTGAGGTATTATGCAACCAATTCTTAGTGTGAATAAGGGGCCTTTTAGGTCTTTGACCAGCCGCCCAGTCGGATTCAACTAAGATTTGGAAGCTGAACCAGAAGTGGGTGGAAGGCCGACCAATATCATAAATGCGTCATTTTGAGGTGTGTGCGAATTTTTGCATCCACAGTTGCGCATCGGGCACATGTGCGTTTTTTCGACGATATCTGACTATTGCATGTGCTGACGCGCCTTGTGTATTTTTAGCACATGATGATTTTATTGTTGGTTGTATAGTTTTGGACCTTTTGGAGATGCATTTTTGGTCCATGAGTGAACTAATGAGTGTTTTGAAGATGTTGGATTCCTGTAACCATTTGCGGACGAAATTATGGTGATAACACAGAGATAGGCGAAGGTTCTTCTCCAGGGACCACGAGGCAATTGAAGTACGCCCCTAGGGTGGAGCCTGTCATAAAAAAAACAACAAAGAAAGTTTTCGTCCAGCCTCCGACCTTTGGCGATATAGAGGCAAGCACCGGATCCAAGGTAACACTCCCACAGTGGGGGGATCTCTTCAACATGATTAACATAGAAGAATAACCAGAGTATATCCCACACAGTGACCTGGGTGTGAGGGTGCTCGATGACCATTTGTTCCCCAACATCTGACGGTCGTATTTACACATGGTGGTGAGAAAAACCCTCGTTTTCCCCTGCATAGAGGTCTTGAAGTGGCTCATCGACCACATGAACGTGCATAAATGTTTGATTAACAATGAGATTGGCGGGTATGTTGGAGTTTTCCTCTCGACTGAGGTCCAGAAATACTATAATCTCAGGGAGCTAGAGGAGCGGCTCAACACGAAATTCGTGGTGAAGTTCTATGAATTCCAGGACACCAACCGATTGATGGCTTCATGGTGGAGGCAAGACAATAAATTCACCAATCAGAGCAATGGATGGTACAAGACAATTAATTTGATGGATCCATACATCTATTTGATGGCTCTCATCTATTGGCTATACGGAGAAAAGGATTGCTCCAATTTTTCATAAGCATGGATGCCTTTGGCATACACAATTGCAATAGCCGGGAGAAACTTCAACTGGGGAGCAATAATATCCAAACAATTAAGCATCTGTGTGCAGCAGGTTCAGACGCCGAAGGAAGGAGAGGCACCAGCTTTCTACATGGTCGTACCTGCTCGATGTCATGTGCACAAGGAACATCTTCGCCGCCATGAATCTGAGCTGGCATGTTGCGGAGCTCCCGGTCCACGTCTACTTCAACGTGCTATGGGAAAAAAGGTAAGAGAAATCTTATGCCCTCATCTGCGATGAATTCATCACTTACATTTATTTTATTATTTTTAAGAAGGAATGTCGAAGGCTATCAATGACAAGCAAGAAAATTATAGCCAAGGTAGGCCATTGGTACTTGGAGGTGTGCACAACCTACATCAAGGTGTTCAGGGCCACCCGAGCACCACATCTCCTACTAGCTCATGTCCCAGACCAACTCGTCGTGGGATAAATGTGTTATTAGACCATCTTGTAGAGCTACAATGCCACACTGGTCAAACACAATAAACAAGCTTTCATACCCTACGATTTCCATGTAGGGTTCTATCTGATAAAGGATACTACTCAAGCCAATCAAGAAGGGCTAAGCCAACTCGAATTCAAGTTTCCTACTGGTCGATTCTACAAGCACGATCCAAAAGGCATTGTCCCGCAACATGCTTCACAGGTGTCATCCTATTGATCGTATTCTCACGATAAGTTTGAGGACAAAGTCTTCACAGAGAGCACCCAGGATTGGGACGAGGTGGTGCAGATGATGGCCAACCCAAACATGACCAGGTTCAAGGCCATGAGCGTGGATGAATAGGTGGAAACAATAGAGAAGTTGGCTCAAGAGGCCCTCAGAGCCAGGGAAGAAATCAGAGGGGCAGAGAGAACAGAGGTGTAGAGAAGGGGTTTGTTCTTGACACCAAAAGCACAGACAAGCGGATTTCTCTTGATGGTAGAGGCACGTAGAGTCATTGATCAGTTGCAGAATGAACCGAATCTCATAGAGATGATGAGGGTTCCTGCTGACAACCCAATCGAAAGTTGAGGAGATCTAAGTGGCTCGGAGCCGATACAATTTGAAGGAATCACCAGGCCGAAAAATTCTGAAAGCCCACCGCCACAGATCAGATCACCTGAGAGAATTTCAACTCAGCTTGAGATATCAAGGACACTAGGTAGGACTAGTGCACCAAACCCGTTGCATGACTTAATAACTATCTATGATGATGAGGAGAGTTCAGAGGTTTCCCTAGTGACTCTGGTGTAGATTACAGAGGAAAAGGAACCCAAAAAAGTATCTTCCCCAGCTCCCGATGCTCTAATTCAAAGCCTTCCACAGAGCGACCAGGAGGTCGAAAGTGTTTTAGACAATGAGCTACTCGATACACTGGGAACCCCAATGGAAATCTCGAAGGATGAGCTAGGATCAGGTGAACAAGAAAGAGAAATTCCACAATAGGAAATCGACATATCGACAACTGATCACCAAGTAAGTACTGAACCTGAGCCTGATTCCTCAATTTTGACCAGTACTTTACCACCCGATGAGTAACAACCAGAGGCCGAGCCATCAAGACATACAAAATAGGTTCAGGAACCTAGTATTGAACAGATATACACCATGGGGACCCAGGGAAACACTCTTACTTGGGGAGAGAAACAAATCCCTGAACCTATGGATGAGGTCGTCGACATACAATCCATCGCCTATGACCGAAAGAGGAAAGCCATCATGAAGAGAACCACTAAGAAGAAGAGGCTTACTTTGGATAGTTCCATCCTCATCACCACAGAGGAGAAATTGATCAGCACGGAGCATGCCAAGATGTTCGAGCTTATCGGCGTAGGGATGGCAATCACAGATACCACCCTGGATAGAGCGAGGAAAGATGAAGAGGAGCTGGCTGCTGCGCTAAAAGAGTTGGAGCATCTGCGCCATTTGGCGAAATACTATCAGGACTCCATGCAAGCTACGATATTTTTTGGGCTAAATATATGCACTATTAATTCCCATATTTAATTATCAACCGAGGCTCGTAAGCTTCGAGGTGCAGACGCAAGAAACTCAGGATCAAAGCATATTCTAGCCTAATCTAAAGTCGACAAAACAATCTTCAAACCCACATTGCAAGAAATTAACACTAAGGATTCATCATTGGGACGTAGGAATAACTTACTGTTATAAAGGCTTAGATCACAGTCTTTCAGGAACTCAGGATGGTGTTCGTGTGATTAATCGTGAGTAGCTTACTAAAGTCTTCTGTCCTTCAATGATTATTTCCTATGGCGGATCCACACTTCAATGCAATAAAATAAACAAACAAACGTAAATGAAATTCACAATATAAACTAACACCTTAGGAAGAATTCCAATGTGGGAAGGCCATATCTCACAAGTTAGACCTCTAATATGTCCATTGGTGATTGAAACTACGTGAAATTAAAGTGCAAGTAATCCAAAGGTATGGGATATAAAAACTAAGTGCGGGAAACTCAAAATCATCAAACTCAATCAACACCTAAGATTCACTTAGACTCAAAACCACCCTTTTAAATGTATACACCAATCATAAAGAAATAATGAGTGAATAAAATGCACAAGAGTAATGGATATTTAATACAATGGGCATTTATAAGAAATGAATGAGAATACAAGCTTACTAATTTTTTGCTCTGAAAGACTTGCATACAAAGAATAATACCTTTTGAATCTAACTAAGTTTTAGGTAGAAAATTATGAATAAAGAGTGATACTTGTTTATTTCCCGCATTCAAAATATTGTGTATATGATAAGGTCTTAATGAATTAATCAATCTATGAAGCAATAAACAATAGCAAAACTGAAATGAGGTGGAATGGAGATATGCTTATGTAATGGAATAGATCTGATGCATGATGGGTATATGCATATGACATAATGGATTAGATTTGAAACAAAGGGCGAATGTGTGGACATAATTCATGGGTGTGGCAGAGTGTTTGTCGGAAGAATTGCAAGTGGAATACGAAGAGTTGGAGGGCGAACAATACCTTCTACAATTGATCTTTCTGTATGAACTGAATCTATATGAGTAGAACAACTGCAAAAGGTATGTGTTTTTTAATGAAAATAGGTGGCAATGAATATGAAATTTGATCATATAAATGTGATCTTGAGGAGTATTATTCCAATCGATTTCTGAAGAAAAGACAAGATGCATATATGGGAAGAAGGTTTGGAAATTAATTGGAATGCAATGAGAATAGATTGCACAAAACAGGGTATTGAGAACAATTAATGCAAATAACATATATCTACGGGATTGGTGCAAACAAATGAAGGGTAAAATGAAATTTGAGTTTTAATTACCAAAACTAATGAAAATGACAGAATTGAAATGCATATAAAGTGAATCCAATCAATAATAATAATAAAATTTGAATTGCATGTAGACAAACAACACAATACTAATCTAAAAATCAAATACAATATGGCAACACTTACCCTCACTGAGGGGCCCTTCCCAGGAGGTCAGTGCTACTAAGAAGGACTTAGATCAAGCTAGAAGGATGCTCAATGTGGCAGCAACAATCAATTCTTCATTGAGATCAAAAACTTTGTTTTTACATGGCTAACAACTCCTTAAGGCTTTCTCACAAGAAAAAATCTTTCATTTACAAAATATTCATGAAACTAAATGGCTCCTTCTCACAAACCTATGAGGCTTATTTATACATGAAAAATCAATGAGGAGTGGATGGGACCGAATCCCAATGCTCATATTTCAAATTTACAATTTTAGATAAAATCCTCAAAAATCTGGGTTTTATTGCAATTTGGGTAGATTTGAGTTAGGGCTCCACCCATATATTCCAAACCAATTCTAATTTTGAAAAAATATTCGTGCTATACTCAATTTTTTATATTTTAGACAAAACCCATATCTTCGAATTTCTAGATCTTATACCATATGCACAGAAATCGAGGTACAAGTTGGCAGTTTGAGAGTTTTGCTAATTTTTGAAGAATCATTCCCCGTGAGATGGAGGTCCACACGTGTGAGCTGGGTGAATTCTGCCTCACATTTTCACATGTAAACCTCCCTCTGGACAAAACCCATGTCCCCTATTTTCCTTTAGAAACTTTCCAAAATTTTGAATTATTTCTAGTACCCGATTGTTGTTGATGCTGGTACCGGATGACCTCGAGCATTCTGGTATTAGATGGTTTCTGGAACATTATAGTACTGGATGTGTTGAATTGCGAGTACCAGATGATATGGAGTGTGAGTACCAGATGACATGGAGTGTGGGTACCAGATGACATGGAGTGTGAGTACCGGATGGCTTGTAGAACCTTCTGGTACCGAATGACTTGGAGTACCGGATGAGCGCAGTATTGGTACCAGACGAACTGAGTACTGGATGACATGGAGTATGGTTACCAGATGACATGGAGTGTAGGTACCAGATGACTGTGCAGGTATCGGTTGACTGTAGAACCTTCTGGTACCGGATGACTTGTAGAACCTTCTGGTACCGGATGACTTGTAGAACCTTCTGGTACCGGATGACTTGGAGTACCATATGAGCGCAGTATTGGTACCATATGAGTTGAGTACTTGATGACATAGAGTGTGGGTACCAGATGAAATGGAGTATGAGTACCATATGACATGGAGTATAGGTACCAGATGACTGTGCAGGTATCGATTTATTGTAGAATCTTCTGGTACCTAGTGACTTTAAGTACTGGATGAGCGCCATATTGGTACCAGACGAGATGAGTACTTGATGACATGGAGTGTGGGTACCAGATGACATGGATTATGGATACCAGATGATTGTTTAGGTACTGGTTGACTATGGAACCTTCTGGTACCGGATGACTTGGAGTACCGGATGAGCGTAGTATTGGTACCTGACGAGATGAGTACTTGATGACATGGAGTGTGGGTACCAGATGACATGGAGTATGGGTACCATATGACATGGAGTATGGGTACCAGATGACTGTGCAGGTACCGATTAAATGTAAAACCTTCTGGTACAGGATGAATTGGAGTACCAGATGACCTGCAATGCGGGTACCAGAACAGGAACAATATAGGTACTGGAACATGGATAATGCATATACCGAAACTTGAACAATACAAAACATGTTTCTTGGACATAGAAACATAGGATTAAACCATCATCGACAAAACTATTGTATAATCATCCTTTTAATCACTAAAAATATGGAAAATTATGTATTAACCACATAGGATGAATAACAAGAGATAATGGAGGTTTATGGTGTAATTAGCGATATATTATTGAAGAAATGCAGGGAGAAGGTGTAATGATGAGTGTATTTGTATGGCGTAAAGTATGAAAAAACTGGAGCTCAACATTATTGTTGAGAAGCAAATTTCAAGATACCTACAACAAATTCATGAGTGAGCGACACCTTTTCACTGCAGGGATAACCGACTTCCAGGAAGACACCCTTATGGCACTGGCAACGTGCAAAGACATGGAAAGATGGTATGAGAAGGCCCACCAAGTGGTTGAGAGAATTAATTACATCACCACGGTTCATAAGGACCGAGACCTCGAAGAGAATGACATTCAAGTGCTAAGGGACAACAACATCGACCGTATAAGGAAGTCGACTGAATACCGGGTGAAGATGGCCCAAGAACCTCAGTAGGATATCCAAGAGAAATGGGTCTATTGTGAAAGGAGCTAGACCAACATCAATTGGGCGATGAGAGACAACGGTCTCCCAAAATTCAGCGCACCTGAGGACTTTGTCGACTTGCATGACATAGTCAAACTACACGCAGAAAAAGACTCATCGTGGAGTGCGGAGATAGAAAAGGTGGAGAACATGGCACTAGGTCAAGTACAAAAATTCATGGAGCACCCGATCAAGGCTTGGACAATGTTACAACAATTAAGTGTTAAAGAAGTCAAGTATCGTGCACAGGCAGTGGAGACAAAGGAGATCCTTTCAGCCCTAATGGACCAACACATATTCCCATATGCCAAAACATGTGAGTAAATCTCCGTCAAATGGTCAGAGTATGATATGGGTCATCCACTCAAGTGAAACCAATTGATGACTCTTAGAAGACAGAGAGTTGAAAATTCCATGTGGCGATGTTTTGTTTTACTTAGCTTACACTTTTGATAGTTATTTTTAGTTAATAATTTGTTATAAATAAGAGGATCAACCTGTTAGAAGAGGTCGATGATTTTGGAAAAGACCCCGATTTTTGGAATTGTAAAGAACTATTTCTAAACCACCTCAATTGAGAAGTCATGTTTAGGACCGGAGATAAACTTCTGTTTTCATCAAAAATGTGTGTGATTGGATCTGAGGAATTACTTTCGACTTTGTCTCATGAATGGATGTTGTAACGAGTAAGGGTTTTTGAATTTGTTGATAAGTTATCTGATTCAATATTTTTATAATTCTTGTCTCTAATGATGTAAAACAAATCATTGTGTTAATGTGTGATTAGTGATTAGATCTAAGGAAACTATTTTTCTTGCCATCATTTTATTGCATGTATGTTATCTTTCGATAATTGTATCTCAGTCAATAATTGAAATACCAACAAGTTGATGTATTAGTACTAGGCTTGTCGTAGGTGTAAGAATCATTGTTTGAATGCTTGAGCACGAGGTTTATCCCGAGCTCAGCCTTCTTCAGTAATTAAGATTTTTCCACTTTGTTACCTAGCTGGTTTATATCAATGCCTATATTTTATCAGACCCACCTAGAAGAGAAAATCCAAAAAAGAGAACGTCTAAACTGAAGGAGGATTTTTTTGCGAGAAGATATCTTGTAAATCACTAAGTAAATCACATCGATTAATTGGCCAGATCGCAAGATCTAGAGAACCATTCCACCATCAAATGATGCAGAGTCTAATTGGGCCTCGGTGGCGGGTTTGGTTCCTACTGTTGAGTATAAGGGATTTAGGACCCCTCAACAAAATTGGGAATTGGCGCTAGAAGGAGGGCCTGGATGAATGAATGGCTAACAATATTCCTGTTTTAATATTTCATACAACCTACAGATTCAAAACAACCCACATGCATGGGTAGTCATTCTCAAGACAACCCACACACATTGAGTACTCATAAAATGAGTAACTCACCCCAGCAAGAGGAGGAAAATTTATTCCCTGAAGCACCTTACGATCTTCCCAATGAGGAGTTGAACTAGTTCATAAGAATCACAATAGATTACGCCCGAAAAATTGGATCACTACCCTTAGCTCCATTACTTCCTCGTAGAAAATAAGTAAGCAGACCAATGGTCGACACCCCCGACTAGGGTTTTTTTCACACAGTAGAAGACCTGGTAGATTTCACTCTCACTGAAATCGAACATCCCCTTAATCTAATCCCTGAAACACCAGTCGGTAACTGCTCTGAGCTAGACGATTTTTCTGATGAGGAAGGGTTTAACTCAGAACACTCAGTTTCAAAGTTGGATGACATGGAAGATAACAATGAGCGTAATGAAGAAAGGGGAAACCCACCTCAGAATAATCAACCGTGGTTTGCCAGAGATGCTCTGGCAATCCCCGGACGAGTACATAACCTTCCCCGACATCCAAAAAAGTTACTCCCTAAATTTGACCCTGAATCCTCAGGATTGCCTGAAGACCATATCAAAAAATTCATACTAGCTATTAGACTAATGAATGTCCAACATGAAGATGTAGTATGCATTCTTTTCCCCTATAATTTTGAGAATTCAGCCTCCACATGGTATTTTAACTTTCCTGTAGGGTCCATAACTAGTTGGACAAAGTTTCAAAAGGATTTTTTAGATAAATTTGCAGAAGAAACCACTACAGGAGCTTTGATGGCTGAGTTGTTCGCTGCCACCATGAGTTCAAAGGAGAGGGTTAAAGACTTAAATCAATGATTCACCACTATCTTGAAAAAATTTCAAACCAAATCTCAACCCACTTAGGAGTTGCAAATTGAAGTATACGCTAATGCTCTCCCAGCTTCCATTTCCATGTTTGTGAAGAGGGCTGCCAAAAAACCTTAGTTGAGAATTTTGAGGAATCTAAAACAACAGAATTCCAAATGAAGGGATGTAAAGAAGGCCAGGTCTCATTAGTTAAGAAGGAAGTTCAACCTCCACCCAGGAGAGGACTCTTGTTGACCAGACCCCCAGGGAAACAAACATAACAAGGTCTCGAAAAAGGAACTGAAGATATAGAAGACCTACAACGAATGGTAAAGAAGTTGTCAAACGAAATCATAGACATGAAAATAAGTGCAGGGGAAGGAAACCAAGTCTAGAGGCTCTATAAACCATTTTTTAAAAGAAATCCACTGTTCAAAGCAATTAAACCTCCCCTAGCCAACTTAAACATCAATCCGAGAAACATAGCATCCGACTCTTTCTATACCTATCACCAAGAGAAACATTCTGAAAGAGACCACCCACAATGGGTGCATGCCATGAATTTGATGGCCAATCGGTTTCTAGATGAGGTTTCCCTTACTGAACAATCAAGCGGCTCAGCTATGAATATTGTTGATCAGGCAGAAGTTGATCCACCAAAAGAAACAACCATGTTGATATGGGACCATGACCTATGAATGCCCTCCGTTGATCTATTTGAGGTTCAAGAACCACTCGATGAGGTCTTGGTTGTGCAAACACAAAGTAGGGGTCAACCTGTCTCAAATGACCTTACTATTGTCCAAAATTCGAGAGGAAAACCAACGTCTGATCACCCTAAAGCACCTTTTGTCTCCCAAATAAATCCTATAAACATCGATACACGAGAATCGCCCAAGCTAGACTACAACATAGTAGAAGATTTGAAAAAATTGAAGGCAAATATATTGTTCAAGCTTTGAAGTCAGTAGAAAATCCTACAACAAGCACTGACCAAGGAGAAAATCCATCCCTCTCGGATCTAAGAAATAAACTAGTTGTAAACGCTTGCTCTGAAGATAAAAAAGGAAAGCCTTTTGTCCCACCATTCCCATTGCCATTTTAAGTCTTCAACATAAACCTCTATAATTGTTTGGTTGAGTCATGGACATCCTCTAATGTTATGCCATTATCTATATGAAATAAATTAAACACAATCCCTCTCAAAAGTGATAAACGTGTGATACAACTAGACATAACCCAGGTGAAAGTTATGGGAGAACTCAAGGATGTCATGATCAGGATGGCGACACACCCAAAATTTGTTCAAGTGATTGACATCATTGTAGTAGATATCCCATAAGCCTATGGATTACTACTTAGTCGAGATTGGTCTGAGAATTTAAACAGACACTTTAGTACAGACTGGGCTCACCTTTTGTTGCCATTCAAGGGACACACGCATATGATCAAGATCGATAGGGAAAGATATCTAAAACATACTGTCATTGACCTAGAAACCCTCAACGAACCCTCTTCAACAGATTTCCCCGTGCTACGAAATTATTCCTGTGACTTCGATTTCAGGAATTTCTTCCCCCTCTCATCTAATTCCCCCCTTACTCAAAACTCTGAAATGACTTTTCAAGAAAATTCAATGATGGCGGCAGAGGAAACCCTCTTCTGTCAGGAACCTCTGTTAAAAACCATAGAGAAAATAGGGGGAAAGGAGGAAAGTGGTAGGCAAAAAGAAACTGATGGTGTTCACTCACAAGTTTGGACCTTGTACTTTTATGGGTCTAAGTCACAAGAAGGATTAGGAGTGGGGTGTATCCTTATTGATCCCAAAGGTAAGCAAAATTTCCTGTTCTACAGACTAGAATTTGAGTGCACAAACAACACCGCCGAGTATGAATCTCTTGTACAAGGGTTAAATAAAGCCACAGACATGAATGCTAAAGAACTAAAGGTTTTTAGAGACTCTGAAATCATCGTTAGACAAGTAAGGAACACTACACATTGCAACTCTCCCCACCTGAGGAATTATCATCAGGAAGTTCATAGACTAATAGAACATTTTGAAGCCTTCAACATTACAACGATCCCCTAAACAAAGAACACTCTTGTTGATTCTCTGGCCATTGTTGCCTCAAGGATATCCCCTTTAGAAGACTATGAAGCCTCCCGGTTCACTGTGGAGCTACTCTACAAACCGTCGTTGCCCAACAATATCTCTAATTGGAAGGTCTTTGAGGGAGATGAACAGATCATAAAATTTTTAACCAATCAGGAAAATTTTAAAGATCCAACTATCGACGATGAAATATTTCAGGAACAAATAGTAGAAACTGATCCCCATGCACAAAGAGATGAAACAGATCAATTGACTGACAAACCGAGGTTTCACACAATATTGAAAGGAGTAGCTAATTTAGAAAACATTTTTGACTTAAGGGAAAGATTCAAAGGGTAAACAAACACAAAGATAGGGATTTCATGTCCCTTGTACGAGACTATAAATCTAGGAATCCCGCAAAACCCTAAAAATATAAATCTCGGCAAGACAATATCTAAAAAATAAAGGAAGGCCTATCTCAAACTTTTTAGAGAATATCAAGATGTTTTTGCATGGTCCTATCGAGATCTGAAAACTTACGATACTCGTATCATTCAACACACAATCCCATTAAAACCTGAAGTAAAACCCTTCCAACAAAAGCTCCGGAAATACCACCCATTGTTGGATCCTCTCATGTGTCAGGAGTTGAAGAAGTTACTAGATGCTAAAATTGTCTTCCAGGTCAGACATTCTACATGGGTAGCAAATTTGGTTCCCATCAGGAAAAAGTCTGGGGAGATCCGCCCGTGTGTAGATTTCAGAAACCTCAACAGAGCATCATAAAATGACAACTACCCAGTCCCACCGATGGAGCATCTCTTGCATACCGTTTCTGGTTCTGAGATTTTCTCCCTATTGGACGATTTTTCAAGTTATAACTGAGTTCTAGTTTCAGAGGAAGACCGTTTAAAAACTACCTTCTGAACCAAGTAGGGAACCTTTTCTTATAAATGCATGCCCTTTGGGTTAATCAATGTAGGGGCAACCTTCAAAAGGGCCATAGACGTAGTGTTTCGGGGACTAATAAACAAATGTGTAGTAGTTTATTTGGACGACGTAACTGTGTATTCAAAGAATATAGAAGATCACATCCGACACCTAACCCATATTTTAGAGAGGTGTAGGAAATACGATATATCTTTAAACCCTAAGGAAAATATCTTTGGTGTCAAGGAAGGGAAACTACTAGGTCATATTATATCTCAAGCAGGAATTTGCATAGACCCAAAATGAATTAGGGCGATAGCTCAACTTTCCATTACCCCACAACAAAAAGGCTATGCAATCCTTCTTTGGGAAAATCAATTTTGTGAGAAAGTTCACCCCTGATTTCCCTGAAACTATCAAACCCTTACAAAAAATGATCTGCAAAGATGCTAAATTTAAGTGGGATGATGAACAAAAAAGTGCTTTCAACAATATTAAGACTACAATTTCTCAAGCTCCAGTGTTGTGAAGTCCCGACTTTAGCAAGGATTTTTTCCTCTATACTTTTGCCTTCGACCAATTGTTAGTTGCAGTATTGATTCAGAAGGATGATGACAACAGTGAGGCCATGATCTCATTCATGAGCACTAATCTCCAAGGGGATGGAATAAATTACTCTGCTATAGACAAGCATGCTTATGTGGTATACAAGGTAGTGAAACACTCCAGATCTTACATCCTAAAGAGCCACACCAAAGTCATCGTGACTCACCCTACAGTCCAATCCCTATTCACTCAACATGAGATGGGGGGAAGAAGAGGAAATTGGATGGAAGTGGTCCAAGAATTTGATCTAGATATAAAACCTGCTAAACTGGTTAAGGGACAAGGATTATGTAAACTGGCAGTTGAAGCCCAGGACCAAGTAAATGAAGACCCCAGATGGGAGAATGAATTGGAATTATGGTGTGGTGAAGCTTCATATGTCTCCCCATGACAGGAGTCTGGGTATGAGAAACTAAATTATCTCCTGCATCATGGGACTTGCCTAGAAAACCTAAACCCTAGGGAAAGGAGAGCTCTTAGGTTAAAATAATCATAATATCGCCTCATAAATTCGGTGCTCTTCCCTGTTAATTATGATGGGGTACTTTTAATATGTCTCGAACGTGAAGATGAAGACAAGGTTTTGAAGGAGCTCCATGATGGTCCTGCAGGTGGACACTTCGCAGGGAATACCACCACTCACAAAATACTGAGAGCCGACTATTATTGGCCTACTTTGTTCAGGGATGCTCACACATATGCTAGGAATTGTAAAACTTGTCAAATGAGTGTGGGGAGGGAAAATAAAGCAGTTGTCCCACTCCAACCTGTGGGCCTCTTCAGTTCGTTCGAGTAATGGGGGTTAGATATCATAGGAGAAATTACACCGAGTTTTTCAAAACAACATACATACTGATTGCCACAGACTATTTCACAAAATGGGCAGAGGTCGTCCCTTTGACTCATGTAAACAAAAAGGTGGTGATCCAATTCATAGAACAATAGTTGATTACAAGGTTTGGTATGACTCCCATCCTTGTTTTTGATAATGTCGCTTACTTTTCTTCCACCTTATTAACAGATTTTTCTTTAGACAAAGGAATCATAATCAGATACTCTGCAAACTACTATCCATAGGGGAACGGAGTGACATAATCAACCAATAAGAACCTAGTGAGAATATTAAAGAAAATAGTTGCAGACAACCAGAGGAATTGGCACAATTCACTTCATAATGCCTTATGGGATGATAGAGTAACACCCAAGGAAGCTATAGGGAATTCCCCATACTTTCTGGTATACATACATGAAGCCATTCTCTCGAACGAGCTATGTCTCCCATCTCTTCAGCTTGCTCAGGATTCTAGAGGACAACCCTCATCAGTTATACAACAAAGAATTGATACCCTCCTCATGCTAGAAGAAGAAAGGGAGAAATAAAAATCAAAGTTCATTGCTCATCATCAGATAGTTAAAAGGTGGTTTGACAAGCATAAGGCCAAAGAGAAGAATTTTGAAGTAGGAGACTTAGTCCTGAAGTGGAACATAGAAAATGAGTTGAAGGGTAAGCATTTGAAGTTTCAGAATCTATGGCTCAGACCTTTTCTGGTAGCCGAGAAAATTGGGGCAGGCATGTATCGGTTGAAAAATCTGAGGGGGGAACCTAACGCCATCCTGGTGAATGGCTAAGCCCTAAAACAATATTTCTATTAAAAAAAAATGAGTGTGTTGTCATGATACTTTTTTTTTAGGTAGGCTGATTGCAAAGTTCTTCATTTTTTGTTTTTCTTGTTATAGTACTTTCTGTGCTTTTAAAGTTTGTGTTTAGAAAGGAATTGGTTGACCTTAGTTCATGTAATATGACGAACTCTATTCATGAGTCATGCTTACATACAACACAAGAAGCGATGGGAGAATTGCAGTTGTTTTGAAGGAGTTTTGTATCTAACCTGTGCAAATAAAAAACCTTGACAAAGTGATGAAGTGTCCGCCTAGTGGTATGGTAAAACTTGAAGGGAAAGATGGTAAGCTGGAAAGGAATACATGTACCTCAAGATAAAGCTAGCAAAAACTCACCTTAACCATCTCATTTTGCAAATAACAGATGTCTTCCTCTCCCACTCGCTCAGGGAATTCTGCCGAATTAAAATCAATTATATCAAATGAGTGCAAAGTAGGAGAGGGTATGCAGATAAATCCATCGAGGCTATGGACACTCACTGGCAGTAGAGCAAGGTCTGTGACGTTGGGGTGACTCCGTCAGGGATATGGATGCTCGCTGGCAGCGGAGCAACACCGTATCAAGTGAATGATGATAACTTAAAGGCTTGGTGCCGGTGAATGATTTACTCGAATATTGTTAAAAGAGGGCATGGGTCATGGTTACAGGAAATGAAGGTGGAATAAAGGTTGAAACCCCATAGGTAGGCCCATATTTCACCAACCAGGGAATTTCAAACGCAAGGATAGAAGAGGCTTTGATAAAAACTAGTTAAGTTCTTAACCAACTTTTTCATTAGCTGAGCCTGAGGTAGGAACAAAGATTATGCTTTCACCCAGTAAGTCACCATTTGTTGAGCACTCAACACACCCTAAAAAGGCCTTATCAAATTTTGTCACTTTTTGGGTACCACTTGTTTTCTTCACTCTCTGACTCGATTTCATTTTGGGAAATGTTTTGTCTTTGTTTATTTTCATGACTCTCATAACCTATTCAGGATTGTTTGAACTTATGTAACCCCATGACTAAAATACCTTAACACTTGAATTAAGAATCAACAACCAAACACTGCACCTAACACACTCAGGTTTGCTATCGGAAAGAATTCAAGTAAGTAAAGGAACCACTCGGAAAACAACAGTCACCGAGCGCTGATCTTCATCGACATCGATAGAAGTAAGTTTTGGTTTGCGTAAGTTTCTCGCATAAAGGTTCGAGAGATAGCCTATCCCCTTCGACATCAGGAAAATACAAGGAGGTCATATGTTAACAAAGGATGAAAATAAATCACTGTAATCCGATGCCTGACGCACTTTATCGGGATCGGGGAAAATCCAGAAGGATCACAACAAACAATTTGACCACAATAAAGTTATCCCCGATCACCGATCCCCGATGCATTTTTGGCATTGGGACTTTTGCGAGGGAGCTAATACAAGAGCACTTGGGTAGGTTTATCGTTGATTGTCGAACCTTGATACTTTTCGGCATCGACAAGCTAGGATTTGGTTTTAGAACGAATAAAATAAGGAAAGTCCCGACTCCAATTAATACGAGCGAATGAAGTCACTGGTCTTGAATGCCATGTGTCTTTACGAGGTAAGAGGGTCGTATGGTCTAGTTCTATCCCGAGTCATTGTTGGTTCCCTAGGTCCTAGTCACACCTTCGAGTCAGATTTTCCATGTCAACACTGTACAATAAGATCGATCGACATTAGAGATTTTGCAGGAGGATATAAACAAAAATGTTCACAACATAATCTTGACCCCCGATCCACTAGCTGAAAGAGTGGAACTATGGGATGTTTGCGACATTAGATACGAGCGAATTTTGGACATTTAAGGAACCGGTTAATGCCCGATCCCGCGTTAGTTGCTACCCCATGCACCGATTAGACAACAACATTTTGAAATTGTTGATAGACCACATTACCACCCGTGCCTCCGCCATCAACCCACAATGAATTCAAATTCAAACTCATCTAAATATTCGACGACAAATTTGTTGAAATTTCACTCATAACCCGAATTGAATGGTTGATGCGACACTGTATGATCTTCCTTGTTTAAATCTCTTGAACCGTTGTGAACAAATTCATTCTACGCATAACATAATTCCAAAGCGTTCGAAGGAGAAAAATGAGCAGCTCGAAGACTGTACTAACCCTCATGATTATCAAAAACCAGGTTTAACAAGCTTCAAAGCTATGTATCCAAGTCTGTCAATTCGTTGGTTATAATTTATATGTGTTCATCCGATTTCCTACACAGTCTCTAAACTCTGCTCAAGTTTAAGGAACAATGTCACCGAGAAATCCAACCACCAGATGCTCGCCGAGAGCACCAAAGCTGAAAGAACTAGAGATAGGCAAAGGTTCTTCTCTAGGGACATCGAGGCAATTGGAGTATGCCCCTAGGGTGGAGTCTGTCGACAAAACAAAAAAAAAGAAAGTTTTTGTCGAGCCTCTAGCCTTTGGCGATATAGAGGCAAGCACTGGATCCAAGGTAGCGCTCCCACAGTGGGGGGATCTCTTCAACATGATTAGCAAAGAAGAATAGCCATAGTATATCCCACACAAAAACCCAAATGTAAGGGCACTCGATGACCAAGTGTTCCCCAAGATTCGATGGTCATATTTACACATGGTGGCGAGAAGAACCCCCATTTTCCCCTGCATAGAGGTCCTGAAGTGGCTCATCAACCACACAGACAGGAATAAATGTTTGATCAACGATGAGAATGGTGGGTGCATCGAATTTTTCCTCCCGACAGAGGTCCATAAATAATACAAGCTCCTGGACCCAGAGGAGCGGCTCAACATGGACTTCGTGGTGAAGTTCTATGAATTCCATGACACCATCCGGTTGATTGATTCATGGTGTAGGGAAGACAATAAATTCACCAATCGGAGCAAGGGATGGTATGGTACAATCAACCCGAGGGAGCGATACATCTATTTGATGACTCTCATATGTTGACTATACGGAGGAAAGGATTGCTCCAAGTTTTTGAAAGCATGGATGCCTTTGGCATACACAATTGCAATCGTTGGGAGCAGATTTAACTGGGGAGAAATAATCTCAAAAAATTAAGCATCTATGCGCAACAGACTTAGAGGCCGAAGGAAGGAGAGGCACCAACTTTCTACATGGCCTCATACCTGCTGGATGTCATGCGCGCTAGGAACGTCTTCGCCACCATGAATATGAGATGGCACGTTGCAGAGCTCCCAGTCCACATCTACTTCATCGTGCTATGGGAAAACATGTAAAAGAAATATTACGCCCTCATCTGTGATGACTTCATTGCCCACATTTATTTTATTATTTTTAAGATGGAATGCCCAAGGCTATCAACGACAACCAAGAAAATGATAGCCAAGGTAGGCCATTTGTACTTGGATGAACGCACAACCTACATTAGGGTGTTCGGGGCCACCTGAGCACCACATCTCCTACCATATCATGTCCCAGACCAACTTGTCGTGGGATAAATGTGTTATCAGACCATCCTGCAGGGATATAATGCCACACTGGTCAAAGATAAGAAACAAGCTTTCATACCCTATGGTTTCCATGTAGGGTTCTATCTGGTAAAGGATACTGCTCAAGCTAAGCAAGAAGGGCTGAGCCAACTCAAATTCAGGTTCTCAACAGGCCGATTCTACAAGAACGATCCAAAAGGCCTGGTCCTGCAACATGCTTCACATGTGTCATCCTGTTGGCCATATGCTCACGATAAGTTTGAGGACGAAGTCTTCACAGAGAATGCCCAGGACTGGAATGAGGTGGTGCAGAGGATGGCCAACCCAAACATGACCAGGTTCAAGGCCATGAGCATGGATGAACAGGTGGAAACAATAGAGCAGTCGGCTCAAGAGGCTCTCAGAGACAGGGAAGAAATCAGAGCGACAAAAACAACAGAGGCGCAGAGAAGGGGTTTGTTCTTGACAGCATAAGCACAAACAAGGGGATTACTCTTGATGGTAGAGGCACATGGAGTCATTGATCAGTTGCAGAAAGACCCAGATCTCGTAGAGATGACAGGGGTTCATGCTGACAACCCAATTGAAAGTCGAGGAGAGCCAAGTGGCTCAGAGCTGATACAACTTGAAGGAATCACCGGGCCAGAAAATCCTAAAATCCCACCACCACATATCGGATCACCCGGGGGAATTTCAAGTCAACCTGAGATATCAAGGACACTAGGTAGGACTAGTGCACCAAACCCCTTGCATGACTTAATAACTATCTATGATGAGGAGGAGAGTTCGAAGGTTTCCCTGGTGACTCTGATGCAGATTATAGAGGAAAAATAACCTGAGAAAGTATCTTCCCTAACTCCTGATGCTCCAATTCAAATCCTTCCACAAAACGACCAGGAGGTTGAAATTTTCTTAGACACTGATCTACTCGATACACCAGGAACCCCAATGGACAACTCGAAGGATGAGCTAGGATCGGGACTGAACCTGCGCCTGATTCCTCAATTTTGACCAGTTCTTTACCACTCGATGAGAAACAACCAGAGGCTGATCCATCGGAACATACATAAGAGGTTCAGGAACTTAGTCTTGAACATATATACACCGTCAGGAGCCTGAGAAACACTCTTACCTGGGGAGAGAAACAAATCCCCAAACCTGTGGATGAGGTCGCCAACATACAAGCCATTGCCTATGACCGAAAGAGGAAATCCATCATGAAGAGAACCACTAAGAAGAGGAGGCTTACTTTGGACAGTTCCATCCTCATCACCACAAAGGAGAAATTGATTAGCGCGGAGCATGCCAAGACGTCTAAGCTTATCTCCGCAGAGATGCAAATCACATATGACACCCTGGATAGAGCGAGGAAAGATGAAGAGGAGCTGGACACTGCGCTAAAGGAGTTGGAGCATCTACGCCATTTGGAGAAATACTATCAGGACTCCACACAAGCCATGATATTCTTGAGAAGCGAATTTCAAGATGCCTACAACAAATTCACGAGTGAGCGACACCTTTTCACTGCAGGGATAGACGACTTCTAGAAAGACACCCTTATGGCACTGACAATGTGAAAAGACATGGAAATATGGTATTAGAAGGCCCACCAAGATGTTCAGAGAATTAATTCCATCAGCGTGGTTCAAAAGGGTCGAGATGTCGAAGAGCACAACATTTGGGTGCTAAGGGACAACAACATCAACCGTATAAGGAAGTCGACTGAATACTGGGTGAAGATGGCCCAAGAACCTCAGCGGGATATCCAAGAGAAATGGGCCTATTATCACACGGTTTGTAGGAAGGTTTTAGGCAGCTTGAGTCAAGGCTTGAAACCGACGTAACAGGAGCTTCCCCACCCACTGTCACCTCGATGGGGGGCTCTTTCTATTTAGGATGGCTAGTCCAAGGGAGACGTCCCTAAGCAATCTGGTTAATGAAAGGGATAGAGGGGTAATGACTCAGGATAAGAGTGTCCTTTCACAGATTACTGCCAATGATGAGATAGTCAAGAAGATCTTCCACTGGATGGCACCTGTTTGCGAGACAAGACAAATAACTAGAATATG
>ML818724.1:8139-19088 GCA_009831015.1 Picea engelmannii | reverse complement strand
CTAGCAATGTGAAACTAGATTTGAAGCCACTTGTATTTCACTTTGATAGTCACAATACATTATAGCCTCTTCATTGTGAGGAAACCCAAGATCTCCCATCAAGTTGTGAATTCAAATTGCCTTAGTTACAACATTTATTTTTCTTCTTTATTCAACTTCAATGGTCGATAAGGAAACCCTTGTTACTTTTGGCATGACTAGACAATCAAAGCCAATCTGAAAAAAAACACATATGTGGAAGTCAACTTCCAATCATCCCCATCATTGGCCCAATTAGAGTCTATAAATTTGGCTAACTAATTTGAATCTCTATTGAAATACTTGATGCCACGTTGATAAGTACCTTTGGTATATTGAATAATATATATGTCCTTTGGGTGGCTCTCCTTTGAATCTTGTGTGAACCTAGAGATCAAACTAACATCAAAGGAAATATCGAGGCTACTAAAAGTTAATTAAATACTTGACCACCAATAAGTTGCATGCATATAGTGGCATTGACTTTTGGAAATCACATTCTTTAGTCAACACAACTCTTAGTTGAAACGAAGTAGAACAAGACTTACAATGTTCCATTTTAAATCCCTTCAAGAGACCGAAAAATTTCGTTAAGAAATCAATATATCATCATCCAATTGCATAACTTGGATGTCAAGAAAAAAATGCAACAAATCTAAGTCGGTCATTTCAAATGTATCTTTCAATTTGACTTCAAAGAAAAAATTGAGCCACCATTATTTCAATTAATGATCGAATCATCCACATAAAGCACAATTAATATAACTACATCATTTACATGTGGCACATAAGCACAATGATCAAATTCATGACACTTGAAACCGAGTGGAAGAAAAAAAGATCATTTTTTTCACACCATGCCCTAGAACCTTATTTCAAGCCATACAAGGACTTCTTCAGTCTACACACGATATTACTATCATGCACAAAACTAGTTGATTACTCCATATAGATGTCTTCGGTGAGATTTCCATGTAAGAAGGCACTCTTCACAACAATTTGATGTACCTCATGTTACCTCGCCAAGCTAGGGGTAACTAAGGAGATGATGTCTCGAGGCCCACAAGTTGAAGACATGGAGTGTCGAAAGCTAGCTGAGCAGACAGAGCCCCTCCTCTCACCACACATCACCATTCATTGACGGCAGCAACATCTACCACACCAACATGGACCGGAAAGGACAACATGTCTTCCTTCATGAGTAAACAAGTATGGTCTCGTGGTAAGTGTCATTTTAATAATTGAAGCATTTGAACATGTTGCAAAGATTCCTTTCTTGATTATGAAAACATTTTCTTGGTAATTATAACTTTTTCCTCATTTCACCTTGGTGGTTGAGATGGGTTCCTAGTAAGCAGGTCACCCTCAAAAAAAGGATTGCTTCTTGGGGGTCTCCTTGAAGGGTCATCGTACCATTCTCGCACATACTTACCACTTTCCACTCCTCTTCCCTTTTGTTTCCTCATATTTTGGGGGTTTTGGGTTATTGCCCCAAGAAGGGCTTATACCTCGCTTCATGGGAAGAAGGGGATAAAGGCCTAGAGCTGTTGTAGCTGGCAAAAGTTAAAAGCCATAAATTATCCTTCTAAATGTTCTCCCTAAGGTCTTGAGAGCAATGAAATGATTCTCCATAAAAAAAATGAAGGACCTTTAAAAAAGAAAACAACTAATTAATAAATGTCTTGCTTGTTGGGAATGCATTTGCGGTGTCTTTTACTTTCCTTGCACATGGCAGTCAATGTGTTCCTAACTTAAAGAGGCATTGCAGTGCTCCTTACTTTCCATTGCACATAACACTCAATGTTTTGTACCATAATAAATAAATGGCAGTAAAAGGGCTTGGAAAAAGGTTTCATTGCAAATGAGGAATGTTACATACCCTCCACAAAGGCACCCATAAAATGAGACAATATGAGGCCTTCTATGTCAAGAAACCCCATGCCCAAAATTCTTACCCCCATCCACCTCATATTCATTACATGACTTAAAGAGGGTCTTCTTGGGAAACATTCCTTGACTTGGGGATTGGTCTACCCAATAGGTCATCATGACAACCATCCCATACTTAAATTTGGAAAATTTTATAAGGTCTTTGAGCACTTGTTTAGATTGAAAAGGGGGGATTTAACACACATGTTTGGGTGGTTCTTTTATTGAATGTGGCTTACTTGGCATGATACATGTGACTTGTGGACCCTTGTAGGGCATACTTGTTTGTATTTGCAAGACCTTGCTCGATGAAATCTATTCCATGGAGGAATTGTGCCATTTTGACCTTTATGAGGGGATGAAAACCCCAAGGATGGATGTCATACCCCACAGGATGGGAAGAGGACCCTGGAGGCTTTGTGTGCAAAGGATATAGAAAGTTACCTTTGGAGGCACCTTGACAACACTAGAGGATTAAATCGTAGCCCTTTTCACTTGGACGATGGCCTTTGGAGGCCTAGGACGTCATCTCCTAAGCCCTTAATGTCATGTGGAGGCTAGGGTTTTGGGGGGATTTATGGTACCAAGAGTGATGTGATGTGATTTGAAGGAAGGAAAGGCATGGCATGACACTCTAGCACATGAGAGCTTGACACATGGCCTTTGGAGGCCCAACGATTTGCTTCTTGAGGCTCAATGCCACCCTTCTAGGGCATGACATCACACTTTTGAGGGTTTTACTTTATGTAAATTTTATTTTTGTAAGTTGTAAAGGAAAATAAAGGGGGTTGGTCTTCTTTTAATTTGTTGTTGACAAATTGGTTTAGATGGCCTCATATAAATAGAGGCCATCGCATTTTAATTTTAGACATAACTCACTTGAGAATTACATAACTCTTGGCTGAAATTTTCTCCCTCCTTGGGCAATTCACTATCTCTTATCTATTGTTCAAAATGGATGTTTTCTTGTCTATTGGTGGAAGAAAGGTTAGTGAATTCTCTTGGATGCTTGTTCTTGGAAATTTGGTGGAACATCTTTGATAAGCAAGGGTTTTGCATGCTATCTCTTGGATTAGGTAAGAAATTTATGCAATTTTGTGTGTTTCTTCTTGATTTCAAGGTTATTTTTTCAAACCCTTGGAGGAGTATAAGGGCATACACCCTCCATCAAGGAATTTCGCTTTTATTGTTATTGAAAAGGATTAAAGGATTGCTACAAGGAGTAAAAGGGCTTACACCCTTGTAGCAAGACCTGCTAAGGTTTATCTTCTCTAGGGAGTAAAAAGGCTTACGCCCCTAGAAGAGTGCTAAACCCTAGATCATAACAAGAGACTCCATTACTCAATAAACAAAGACACTAATATTTCCATTGGAGATTGAATATTGTTGCATTGGTAAATGTGATTTTAAAGAGATTAAATTGTTCAAGTTTGGGATTAAGTTTTACATGCTTTAATTTATCTTGTGCCCTAGGGGCGTCTTGATTTTCCAAGTGATTAAGTTGTTATAACAAGCATTAATATACATCCATTAGGGCTGCAACAAACTCACTCTCTCTTACTCTTTACAACTTTTCTACCATTGAAATTCACTTGCAAGTTGTCATAATTTATCTATTGTTTAAAGGCTATTGTATGGGTGGTTTAATTGTTGATTTTAGTGGCTAGAACTTGCTGTTGTAGAAAAAAAAATATACAGCCATAAGGATGTTATAAGACTATGTTTATAACACTTATTAACAACCCTCTCTTGCTATCAAAGTCTTGGTTTAAATATTGGAAGATTGTCTACTAATTGCTAGCTTAATTTTCCAACATAATACACTTGATTTTGATGGTTTAATTTGCAGTTTTCATAGTCTCGTTACTGCTGATATATATTTCCATACTGCTGCAATTTTGGGACAACAAGGTTTCTTGTTGATTCCCCATTGGTTTTTAGGCTTTATATCATCATACATTGTCTTCTTTTGGATTTTCTTACATTGTTTTGCAGGTACACAACATTGGAATCCATTTACTACATCTTAAGACTTTTCCTCAATCCTCATTATCATCCTTTACCTTGACCTATAGGGACACTCTTCAAGCTCTTTGCTTCTCCCATTGCAATCCCCCTTGGGTTACCCTAGAATCCTCCCTTGTGTTGTACTTGTCCTTCACTAAAATGAGGGGGATATATGTTGAGGTGATATTTATAGGTATTCCTAATTGTGTCTCACATTTGTAGCTTCGGTTGGGATTTTTCCAAACTACAAATTGTGCGATAACACCTCTCAACCAAAATTTGCAACAATAACAAGAATTATTCAAACATAATTCATCTTTCCTATAAGAGAAAATGTCTCTTTGTAGTTGATACATTCTTGTTGAGAAACACCCTTTGCTATCAAGTGAGCCTTATGTCTCTCAACATCACCATTCAATGTAAACTTGGTCTCATAGGTGTTAGCACTGAAAGTCACACTTTGACTGCTAAAGTGTAAGCTCAACACCCATCAGAATGTAAAATATAACTTTGGTTTATGAATTCATGAGCTGCAAAGGATTTGTGGTAATTACTTGTTAATCACAGTTTATTGTTCAATCACTCTTCAATCTATAATACAGAAAGGATCTCTGTTATGTGGTTATCCTTCTCTTTGTTTACCTTCTATTCTTCTATCCATATTTGCATAAGCCTTTTGTCTGGTAGGAAGCTTGATTGCCTTTGATCTGTAGGATGTTATGACTCCATGCCCAATGGAATGTATTTGCAGCAATCTGATGCCCTCCTTTTTACTCTCCTCTTGTTGATCCACCTATTCAAACTATTTTAATCCATTTACATTTCTATGTTACCAAGCTTACTCTCATTTGTAGTCTGGGAGTGACTCTTGGAGTGTTAACATAATTGGCGTCGTTGTCGGGGATGGATTTGAGCATATTGAAAAGCTCCCTGGGAAGAACGACATTGCATAGCTCCAGCTTTAGATGGTGACTGAAGTTGGACACCTTCAAGACTGCACATTCACCATGGCGACTCCATTGTTCAGAATATGTTGGTGACTCCACTGGGGATGAGAAAAATCAAATGGTTATGAAGACTATCCTGGCCAGAAGGTTTGCCCCACTCAATTTCTCAGCCATAGATGGTTATCCACACCTTGTGCCTCAAATTGATGAATGGCAAGATCTGCTGCCCAGATTTTATGAAGGTGAGAATGACAGCACTGTTGAGCATGTTCATGAATTTCATGTTTTGATGCAGCAACTTGGCATTCATCATGAAGATATATTGATGAAAATGTTCATGTATTCATTGGAAGGAGATGCGAGGCAATGGTATAGAACACTCCCTGCTTCTAGTATTTCTCTTTGAAGGACTTTCATGATGTTTTTTATTCTCATTGCAAGAAAATTTATCCAGCTAAAAGACTTTTTGAGAATTGTTGTGAGAGGTATGCATCATATATTCAATATTCAGCAAGTGATTCTCTAGCAGAGATGATGAAGGGGATGATTGCAGAAAGAAAGAATTAGATGATGAGTTTCATAATGCTTTTCCTAAATTTGAATAACAAATGCATCATTCATGTCAAAATCTAGGTCCCCAAGAGAAAGATCAATATGGACAATCCATCATTTCCTTATCTCCTCCTTTTCTCGATTCTTTAAGTCAAGAGGTCATCTTAGATTTAGATTTATTTCATCATGAGAATATTATTGCAGCTTGTCATGACCAAATTCATAGCTTATCAGTCCCTCCTATTGTTAATGAACCAATGTGCCATGATTTGCCAAGTTTTGATGACTATGAGGATGTTTTCCCTGAACAACCAATTGTCCCAACTATTGTACTAATCCCCTCAACCATTAATAGTCAAATTGTCATTGATTCACCTTTGTATGATAATTATGAATATGATTTCCATGAACAGTCTGTTGAAGACCTTATATCAGAGAAGTACCATTCCCATCAAAGAAACAATAGCTTATTTCAACCCTCATGTCATATTTGTGTTGCTGAAAAAGAAGAAAAAGATGATAATCTAATTTTAGAGGGTGAAAAAAATGAGAAATTGGGACCACAAGCCAAGCTATGATGAATATCCCTCACAATCAGAAGATAATACAAAAGAATGTAGCTTCCCAAGCAATTCTAATTGTGATGAACTACCCTATCAACTCCCTATTCCTCTTGAAGACACAAGCTCAGTTTCATCAAGCAACCAATATCAAATGCCATGTGATCAGATGAGAAAGGTTGAAATTAAAGAAAGACGAGCATCACTAAGCATTTTTCCTAATACACCTCATGACTGGGAATGGACCAAGGCCATATGCATTGAGGATGAATCAGAAAATCAACAAGCCATACAACAACCAAGAATAGTGGAGGAAGGACCTAATGCAATACTTTTCTTTTTTACTCAAAGCAATGTTGCAGGGGCAAGTATTGATGATGTTTTTTAGGATCCATTTGCAGCCTGTCTGCAAGAAGAAAGTGGGCCTGGGCTCATTGATTTCTTCAATGGAAAGTGTATTGCCAAATGTTTCTTTAACGTGCCTTCAAGTAAGAATTATCTTTGGTGCTTAAGGAAGCACATTTCAAAGCTTCAAATAGTTGAAAAAATGATGAAATGGCTTCATTGGTTGTTCCATGTAACTTGAAAGCTTCATTTTCCCAATAATTAGAGTAGGTGTGTGCAATAAGCTTGCTGTACAAGCATCGTTTTCATCATTTTGTGAGTTTTAGTTTTCATTTTCATTTAGTTTCAGCTAAAGGTCACATATCAAAGCAGATTGCAGAGGTTAAAGGTTGAGATCATGACTCCACAAGCCCAAAGGATAAGGCACTGAAAATAAAAGAGTTCTTAGAGCCTCACAGGGAGTACTCTATCCCCCATGGAGCCTATGTTAGCAAAAGATTGGTTTATGCCTCAGCGTTGCATAAGTGGCACTACCTACAGGCACTACCTAATATTTCACAGAGAACAGAATCTACATTTCAATATTCATTTTGGCAAATGAATACAATTGTTATAGGATTTTTATTTGTTTTGGGGAAAATTGAAATTATATTGAGTTATTCCCAATATCCAAGTTCAAGCATCAAATCACCCACGGATTTATGCTACTGAATTGCATGCAGAAACACAGTCGAGGGCTACCTACAGGCATTGCGTAATATTCTGGCAGAGGCTAAATTGTGTAGAGTTATTCTGCCAGTTTTGAGTCACTAATTTAAAACTTGGGTTATGAGCAGTTGAGGATGTATTTTTGAAACCTAGAGGAGGTTTTTGTTCATAACATTCCAAATAACAAAAACCTCTCTCAGTTTTTAAAAATGTGTTTTGGTTTGAGAGATATTGGATATAGAAGTAGGCGTTGTGTACTCTGCACAGTGGCGTTGCGTACTAATTTCCTGTAGCGGTCGCGGTTTTGATATTTGCCTTGTTGGGAGGTTTCCACATGTTAAGGAGAGTTCGAATGACTTCTAAGTTCTCAAGGATCAGTTAGATGTCAAGGGACACCTGGACCTAATATTTATCTCCAGCAAAGGCCTCATGCAATGAGGTGGAGACATTTCATTAATGACTTCCAACAAATTCCTGAAAATTAGCAGTTTGTTGGATTTTTGTCTCTTTGATTGTTTCCACCTATCTCCAAGGCTTAGAATCCAATGGAGGAGATGGGATTCGACCTCCTTAGTTCATTTGGACGCTATTGTCTATTTAAGGAGGGAGATATATTTTGTAGAAAGGGTAAGGGATGAGCCAAGAGAGGCTAGAGAGAGTAGGAATAGGTTGTTTTCTATGCGTGTTCATTTGTAAGCCTGAGGGCCTGTTGTAATTAGAATTTCTTCCATTAGAGATTCATGAGAGTTTCTTATCAGAATTTGTGTTATTTTTTATCATTCTATCTTGTCATCTTGCTTGAATAATATTTACAGATTTTGAAGATCAAAAGTTGCCTTTGGTTAATGAATTCATGAGCTGCAAAGGATTTGTGGTAATTGCTTATTAATCACAATTTATTGTTCAATCACTCTTCAATCTATATTACAGAAAGGATCTTTGTTATGTGGTTATCCTTCTCTTTGTTTACCTTCTATTATTCTATCTATATTTGCATAAGCCTTTTGTCTGGTAGGCAACTTGATTGCCTTTGATCTGTAGGATGTTATGACTCCATGCCCAATGGAATGTATTTGCAGCACTCTAATGCCCTCCTTTTTACTCTCCTCTTGTTGATCCACCTATTCAAACTATTTTAATCCATTTACATTTCTATGTTACCAAGATTACTCGCATTTGCAGTCTGGGAGTGACTCTTGGAGTGTTAACAATAGGCACACTTGCATCTTACCTCATTCTCATCTTGTGGACAAGGAACCAATTCCCAAACTATCTTATTTTTCATTAAGGAATTATATTATTCTGACATAGAATTTTTTCGTTAAGGGATGTCAAGTGCATCTACATATGTCTTACGATCACATATCCCCATCGTAAGTGCCACAAGTGAAACATTACCTCGTTTCTCGTTTCCATGAGTCTTCCTGGAATCAATCATGACACCCGCATCACTGCCAACAACCTTAATGGTCTTTGTGACCCACTTGGGATAACGAATTCCTCTCACAGATAGTGTCATTGCAACATATTCATCATGTATAGACCCAATCATGTTTTCAATTGATTCATAATCAACAATTTGACTTATACTCAATTCAAAAGCATAAACATGATTAGTAATCGGGCTAGTCGACTCATAAACCAAACTAGACAATTTAGAAAAAGGGCTAGTTGTATAAAAAATCAAGCTAGCAGATTCAAATATTTAGATCATTTCCACTAAATTTCAATGTGAAACAGTAGAATATGTCAACAAAGAAATCCTTGAAGTCTACTCACCAAAGATAACATCTTGTAAATAGATGATCTGTATTATTTTGAGCACGAAATGAGAGCGAAGTTATAATAAAGAAATGTACAGAGATATATCATATATCCAATAATATAACAAAGATATATCAGAGATATAACCATAAACACTGAGATACAGTAATACACAATTTCTATTAATGAGCAAAATGTACAAAACTGTAGAAATACAGAGTGAAAGACTCGCTAGAATGGTGGTAGCTTATCTCTAAGAAGAGATGTGATGGTTACGCTCATTCACAATAATATGATTACAATGAGGATCCAAAGGCCTTTTTAACATAAATAAAATCCATAACCCTAACCCTGGAGGATAAAAAGCCAATCGTTTTCTAGACCCCATTTTGGGTAGTTTGGTGTATCAACTTCCCAGGGGTGTAACTTTGGCATATGATCTCTGTTTGGGGTGCACGATAGCTCGTTGGATAGGTATCGACGAGGATCTTTATTTTTGGGTCTCAATGGGTGCCTTTGCCTGACATTGAGGTGACTGGTCATGAAAAAAACATCGTTTAGGCCCTCAAAATAGCCCTGAAAGTTTGGGACCCAAAAAATTGCTAAAACTAGTAAGTTGTCGGAAAACTGTTTTGATCCAATTGGAATAGGTGGGTCACCACAAATATCCACCTGGATCAATCCTCCCTCCTTAGGAAGCAATGGTATCCATTGCATTGAGTTCTCGGGGGAGAGGGGGAAGCGTTTGTTGAATTTGAACCTTGGTGTGATGCTTGCCTTTCTGGAGAAGTCGTGTTGCTTAGCTTGTTGAAAATTGTCACAAACATGTTGTTGGCGAGATTAAATCTGTTTAACCAAATTGTTGTATATTGGGTTGATTTTGCAGTGTGTAGGTACCATTGTAGGTGAAGAAACAATATCTTCTTTCTCGTTTGCAACCTGCTTCTGTTGGAAGGTGTTGAGGGGTCCTAAATCCCTTATACTCAACAGTAGGAACCAAACCCGCCACCGAGGCTCAATTAGACTCTGCAACGTTTGATAGTGGAATGGTTCTCTATATCTTGCGATCTGGCCAATTAATCGATGGGATTTACGTAGTGATTTACAGGATATCTTCTCGCAAAAAAAATCCTCCTTCAATTCAGACGTTCTCTTTTTTGTATTTTCTCTTATAGGTGGGTCTGATAAAAGATAGGCATTGATATAAACTAGTTGGGTAACAAAGGGGGAAAATATTAATTACTGAAGAAGGCTGAGCTCGGGATAACCCTCGTGCTCAAGAATGTAGACAATGATTCTTAAACCTACGACAAGCCTAGTACTAATACATCAACTTGTTGGTATTTCAATTATTGACTGAGATACATGTTGGATTACTGAGAGGGGGGGTGAATCAGTAATAGCGTAATTATAATCCTTTTTCTTCAAATGTTATATCAATGTAGAATTATTATCCAATAAGAAATAAACAATCACACACATACACAGTACACCAGTGTTTTACGTGGAAACCCAAATCGGGAGAAAACCATGGAATGCTTTTTCTTATATGTCTTGAAGAATTACATTCATTGGAAGCACCAACTTCCTTTGTTTTCCAGTTGCAACTGGAAGGAGGCTCCAACCCCCTATTTTCTCAAGCTACAACCTGAGGGAAGCTCCAACACCCCAATTCTCGGGCTACAACCAGAAGGAGGCTACAATCCCCAATGTTCTCCGGCTACAACCACCTGTCCTTGCCCCGTCCTGCCACCCTGAAGTAGAAGTAGAATGATGGAACCAATGTCACACTATCACTGTGAGATATATCATTGTAAACTTGTACCAATAAATATGAACCATGCATCAACCTGTACCTCAACCTGTAATTAACCTGTACCATAAACAAGTGCATCCACTATGCACCAACCTGTAATCAACCTGTACCATAAACAAGTGCATCCAACCATGTACCAAGTATGTACCAATCATGTGTCCTACTCATCAACTATGACTCATCAATATGTACCAACATCATCAACTATACACCTCATGTATGTGCGCCAACTCATCAACTACTTATCTCAACCATGTACTCAACATGTACCACAACCAAAATCCCTCATCAATTTCATCATCC
>ML818723.1:104411-125928 GCA_009831015.1 Picea engelmannii | reverse complement strand
TTCCCTTATTGAGAAGGGTTTCCCAAGATACTTCTTGTGTACTTGTGCATGGATATTCTTCTTGTGATCTTGGTTTGCTGCAGTAGTTATGGTTCAAGTAATTATTAACAAAAAATTTAAAAGGAATACATGAGCCATAGCTCATTGAAAATCTAACATGGTATCAAAGCACGTCTTAAAGAATATCACTTTCTCAAGAATGAAAGAAGACTGTGGTCACCTAAAATATTTCCAAACTCTTGTTGCCTTTGCAAATAAATGAGGCCAAACCCCACAACAATTAGAGGAAGGCAGTCATGGGAAGAGAATAGTTTTATGTGGCAAGAAAAGGGTTGTCGCAACCTAGAAGAGAAGGGTCAGACCCCTTCTAAAGTTTTGTGGTAAAGTTCTATGGTGGAGGAGAGGAGCCCGGAACCTAGGAGGAGGTCGTTTGTCAAAATAAAGTGGTCGACCTGCAACAACTGACTTCCTGAGTGTTTTTAAACGGCTAAGAGGGCAGGCTTATGCAATATACTAGCAGCACAATCAACTAAATTTTTGAGTCATATTGTTGCCCAGATTTTATGTTTATACATGGTCTATAAAGCTAGAAGGAAACAATCTCTACCAGCTCTGTGCTCAGCCTATTCAACCTTGAAACACGTGCCTCATTTGATGGGACAAATTCTTTTCCATTGAAATAACATAACAAGTTGCAAGAATGCCTACAACTGTTTCATTTTTTTAATCATGGTGGTGTGATTTTAAGTTCCAGCCACACATACAAAACAGAGGATCCTTAATTCCTTTAGTGTTGGGCATACTAGAGCAACATTTGAGTAGGGAATCCCCCTTAGAGGTGATATACACTCACCCTGAAGCACAGAAAGACAAATTGAGGTGACAGTGGTTTGTCTTCCGAGTTTCCATCAATTTGTCATCTCGTCACCATGCAGGATCTCTCCTAGATGATTATTGTCATGTTTTAATGGACCCTTCTCCTTCAAAGGATGGTGTTGTTCCTCTCTCTACTTCTACAAGTGCCCTTTCTATGGTTTCTAGTTAGACTCCTATGACTAACGAGGACTCCACCGAAGACTCAGCAAATCTTCCTATTGTAGAGGTCTCTTCACTTCTTCAAGATACTCTTGTTAGTGGCTCATTCAATATTCATGTTGTAGAGGAAAATGCTCTTGTCAATGGCTCATCCAACCCTCATATTTCAAGAGACTTCTCACTAATTCTGAATGCTCTTAACAATTTGACTCCATTATTCGATGATGAATATGGAGACACCTTGCATGATTCGCCTATATCAAATATTATTCCTTCGGATAGTTCAAGGCTTGTATCTAAGCGGGATATCTCCATTCTTCTTTGATGCAAGTGTTTAAATGATAGTGCTAGTGCATATCCCAGTAAACATAGAATGATATTGATGGTTTGTCTAAAGTTCATTGAAGATGTTACAAACCAAATTGAAACCCTTAAAATACAGATCTGAAGTCAAGACATAACAGAGTTAAGTAGCAACAGAAGCTAGAAGGATAGCTACAATAGTGTGTTTAAAATTTTGCTAAATGTCAAACAGTGGACATAAAATTGATAAACTAAAACAATCATATCAATTTGTATCACCAACAAAAGGACAAAATTCCAAATATGTGATACTCTCATGCCAGTTACAGCAATAAAGGATGATGAAAACCTCGTCAGAGACTTGTATGGTACAGATGGATACAAGGCAAACTTGCAAGGAATGTCATTGCTCATAATAACATTGAAGCATAACCTCTAGTGGTGTTCACTCTCAGGTATGAACTTGTATATATTATTTGCATCATTTTCATAAGGGTATTTGCAAGAGGAAGGGGTATTTGCAGGAGGAAGGAACCCCTAGTGCAAATCATGGACCCAGAGAAGTCTTCGTGCATTCAAAAGAACAACACATTGAAAGTGAAGACTCTAGGTTTGATTTTTTTTTTATCATGACTATAACCTACATTTCTAAGGTTTCTACATTACAAGTAGGTGTTGTAGTCGTGACAACAATCTTTAAAATGTTTTGACTCTAGAGATGTACTCATGAATCTCCTCTAGGAGATATTCTTGTCTTGTTTCCTTTTGTTTGTTTTTTTGTTCTAGGCAGGCTAACAACAAAGGAATAAGCTTATCCTTTAGACTTCAGAGGGATTCACTTGATTCATAAGGAGTCAAACTAATTGAGAAAGAGGGAAAGTACCTTCTTCCTCTTCATCAGTCCAGAGGGAGATAGCCATTAACATGTTGATCCAGTTGCTCCAGTTGGTATTCCCAAGGAATTTGCAGTAGGCTATAAAAAGCATGTATGGGATTGAAAAACTCTGCAAGAGGCAGAAAGACATGCAGTTGATGGAAGTATCAAGAAATATAAAATGATACTTATAGTCAGAGGATTCTCACAAGCAGAGGGAGTAAACTATGATGAGACAACTTGATCCAGTAATCTGATACACTTCCAACTATAATACCATCCATGAGTTGGAAACTACATCAGATAGATGGATTCTTGATAATTTTTGTTTTCAACAAGAGTATTGTTGATCCAAAACTATGTTATTACAGTATTGGTGACGAGAACCTGATTTTCATAACTTATTCAGAAATCCTTGTTGTTGGATACAAGTAAGCTTTCACTTCTGATTTTGAGATGAAGGATATGAGTATGATGCACTACTTCTTGGGAAAAGAATTATGATAGAGGACCGATGAGATTTTTCTAAGTCAAGGAAAATATACAGTGGAAATATTAAAGAAGCTCAGTATGACAAAATGAAAATCCACGTTGATGGATTTGAAGAAAATGAATAAATATGATTCAGATGAGATTGATCCATAGCTAATTGGATCACTAATGTATCTGGTTAACACCAGACTGGATTCATGTTATGGAGTGAATGTACTTAGTCATTCCATGAGTCAGCCAAGACAGGCTCATTGGACAACTGCGAAACATGTATTGAGACATCTACAAAACACAGTTAGATATGGACTGTGATGTGTATACAGTGTAGACTTGAGTTTGCATGGATATACCTATATAGATTGAGTAGAGAGTATAGTGAACCGAAAGAGCACATCCAGTTTTTGTCTTACCATGAAGATTGCCATGGTTTCCTAATGCAGAAATAAAACTCTGTGGCCTTGAGTATCATAGAAGCAGAGTATGTAGCATTGAGTGTGTGAAGCAATATGGCTTCACAAGCTTCTGACATATTTACTTGATCATGATATGGATCCTATGATGATAACTAGAGCTGTGTGTAAATCTCTTTGAGAACCCATGTTTCATGATAGATCAAAACACGTTGAGATAAAATATCATTATATCAGAGACATGATGCAGAGGAAAATAGTACACATGCAGTACCTTCCTACACATGAGCAGATTGCAGACATATTCAACAAATTATCTTGGTGAAGTATACCTCCCTAGTTGAGAGGGAGTGTTGATAACTACCTTCACTATAAAGTTTGAATCACTTCTGTGTGAGACTTGGCCCAATGAAGAATGCCTCCCTAGCTGAGAGGGAGTGTTGATGATTACAGCTGCGTGAGACATTCTCCAGGACACAAACCTGAGAGAGAGTTATTGAGATGGGTGTATCTGAGACAGAGTTAGAACGTAGAGATGGCCTCCTCCTTACAAAGAGTTGAGAAGAACTCCAAATGATTCTCCTGTGTAACGTAGTGAGAAAGGATTTCTGCAGAAATGACATGCTTGTGGCTGACCACAAGGTGAACGTGTGAAATCCCAAAGTGTTGGGTGCATCGTCATGAGAAAAAAAATGAAGATGATGTATTATCCTCCTCTAAGTAGAGAGTTGATGAGAAACTCTAGATGACTCCCCTCTATAATGCAGTGGGAAAGAATATATGTTGAGTGGACGTGCATGTGGACGAGCACAGGTGAACATAATCCTAGTGGTTGAGCACTAGTGAAGAAGAGGTTCTTCTGTGTAATGCAGTGAGACAGAGATATGGACATCCCTATGGATATGCCCCTAGAGGATGAGCACTAGTGGGTGTATAAGATCCCTTGCTATATTTTTCAAGAGTCGGACCTGCATGTAACCCTAATTGTAATGTAAAGGGTACAGGTCTGCCCCACCTTAATGTGATTAATAATTAATATAAAAGATAATTAATATGGTAATTATTAATTATATTTTGAGTTATTGAGGTCGGCCCTATTGTGCCAATAGACATATCATTTGATGTGGCAAGTTTTATATAAATAAATGTGAATCCCCATTGAGGAAACACACTTATCATTATGTCATCTCATGATTTCAAAAGTTGTGGTCTAAAATTATGAGAATTGCAGCACCCTCTTGTGTGCTAAGTTTGGTGATGGTGTGGGAGGTCTTTCTCTTAAGGAATATAGCAAAGGATTGGTTGGTTTTTCTTCCCTTTTTGAGAAGGGTTTCCCAGGATACTTCATGTGTACTTGTGCATGGATATTCTTCTTGTGATATTGGTTTGTTGCAATAGTTATGGTTCAAGTAATTGTTAACATAAAATTTAAAAGGAATACATGAGCCATAGCTCATTGAAAATCTAACAATAGCAATAATAATTTATAAACAATTGTTTCACTTGAATACATTTATGATATAACAACAATATAGCAGCCCTCTATGAAATGTTGGACTAGGTTTAAGCTCAAGTCGCATCTCTAAGGGTTAGTGAAGACCTCCAACTAGATTTGAATGAAATGGATCTAATAACAATGGCAATGACAATGGCGATGATGATAAGGATGACAATGAGGATGGAGATGATGATGATGACAATGACAAAGACAATGATGATTAGCAAGAGCACTAGATTAAATGAGTTCAATGAACTTGAGTTATGATTAGATTATGGATGTGCTTATACTCATCTTATCCTATTTCTTTGGTCATATATTTATTCTAGTGTTCATGTAACTATTAGCTCCTATTGTCCAATCAACCCTAAATCACTTGCCCCTATTCATGATGGTTGTCAAAAAGTGCCATGGTCAATAGTTGGTTCCTCAATGAAAGTGAGAATCTCGTAACATTTCAGGGACTAAGTTATTGATTGAAAAATGGTAATTATTTAATCAATGATGATGACAACCTCGCGAGACTAAGTTAAGGGTAAGGCTTCAAGAATATTTCTTAGTTATAACCCTTTTAGGAAGTTGGACTATGTTTAAGGTGAAGGTGCATCTATGAGGGTCAACGAAGAACTCCAACTAGAGTTGAATGAAATGGATCTAATGACAATGTAAATGATGACCATGATGACAATGATGATGATGATAACTAGGTTTAGTAGGATCAGATTTGTCTTTTTGAGGAACAGTTTTAGCAGGCATTGATTTGGATCTAAGATTGTACCCTTCTTGATCTATGTTACAAAGCATATTATCTGGACTTTCCCTAGACTGTGCATTCAATCAATCTTCATATTCATTTTTTGTTAGGTGACTCAGAGAAATATCATCTCCGAACAAATGAATATCCAAATCTTCATCTACCTCTCTAGCTTCTTTATTTTCCTCAATATAATTATTCTACGGAGGTGTCTGGATTTTTGAATCATCATTATTCTTCTTGTCCCTCAACATGATCTGAAGATTATAAGGTATTCTATATAGATTTGTATTTCAATTTCCTTCGTGAGGTGTATTCCATTTTTGTTTTTCCAATCTGATTTTAGATAGCTCAAATGACATTTCCTCCATTTTTCTTGTCATCTCCTCCAAGGAAATCTTCTAATTTTTTGTATTTGATGAAGAAGACTTATATTCTTCTTTTTTATTTCCCTTATATTATCTCTTCTGAGTTGTTATGATTCTATAATGTTGGATTCAACTTCAAGAGTTGAATCTTTCATATCATCTAGAGTGGTTGATATTCCTTCCCTTGGTAGAAAACAAAAATCAGTATCAAAGGCATTAGCGTAAGTGACCTTGGCTAACCTTTCAGATGGCCTGACATCATTTGGTATCTTCTGGTACATCCGATTAAATCTATGAGAGAATTCAGAGACAGACTCACCATTTTTTCTTCAAAGATTTCATAATTTTTTCATGTAATACAAATCATCTTTCTTGTCTCCCCACTTTCTCAAGAAGGTAGCATCAAGGTCTGTGATGGTAGTAATAGAGTTAACTCTTAGATTCCTAAACCACTTCCTCACTTCTCCATCTAAACTTTGAACACAAAGCCTCATCCATACATCATCATAATCTACTTGAAAATTGTCAGCAAAGGAATAAAAAGTAGTTAAATGTTCCTCTGCAGTTGTTTCCCCTTCATTGTCAAACCTTCAAAGGTACTTCATGTAATCGTTTCCTACGAGAGGATGGAAATTATTTGGAAATACTAAAGGTGCATATCTTGCAACCCTAATAGCATCCATTGGATTTGGTGGTGTTGCACCAACCATTGTTTGACCACCTAAAGGTTGATTTATATGTGGTGATTAAGCTAATGAGGGCTTAGATATGTTCACCAATTGAATATTTGGAGAAGATTGGAGAATTTCTTCAGCAAGTTTTTCAGCAGCAAGGATATTAATTTGAAAACTAAGATTGGGTTTCTCTTCTTGAATTTATTCAAGGATTGGGATCTTTTCTAAGGGAATGTACTCTGCTCCTTCAAGGAATTCAAGGTTTTCCTCACATTTATATCTAATCTCAGGATAGAGTGTGTAAAATGATTCAGGTTCAACAAATTCCTCTTTCCCCAAGGTGGATTATTCAAAAGGAGGTAAAAGAAATAGCTTCGCAGACACTATTTTTTGAAGAGATTTAGATTGTTTTAGGATCTTCTCAGGGTTTGAAACAACAGACATTCTAGATGGGCTCTAGTCCCCTTCCTCTTTGGAACCAGAGTATCTAATGTGGATTCACGAGGTGAAAAACATATTGCAATCAACTTGTGTCTAGTTATATTTTCACCATATACAACTAGATCTATAAACTTCAGTCATTCTACCCGAGGAAAATCTCATCATTTCTCTCCCCGACAATGACGCCAAAAGATGTTTGCACTAGAAGTCAACTCAATACTATTGTTGAGTTAAGCCTAGAACACTTTGTTTCAAAATGTTTAAAGAAAATAGTTTTAAATAGGTTGAGGGATCACACTCTTGATCTCAATGGAGCTTGATGAATGAGTTATTAAAACCACTTCCCTATGTGCAACAAATCAGGTAAATAAAAATGAGCTTGAGTAAAAAGAGAGTATGAGATATGATTAAGAAGAATTAATGGAACAAAACTGACAATCATCAAAGAGCATTTGTTCTTTAATATACTTGACTAGTAGAAGAATAAACCTACGCTCAGAAATCATTTCTGAACAAGATTTAAAAGACTCAAACACACATGTGGCAAATATTGTACTATACAAAATAGAGAAACCTTTTTAGCACATACATATAATCATATGATCATATAGCAACAACAATATGTTCAATATGAGGAAAAATAAGTGATAAACAAATATGAGAGATACACACCAACCATCGACTTTATTAAAAACTGAAATCTTTACATAGGTAGGATGGATCAAAATAGTCTTATAATTAGAACCTTTAAGCAAAAGCAGGGATCCAACCTCTTTTTTTTCTACTTTATCCAATATATAGTGTTTTACATTGGCCGCATACTTTTATGTTCAACCTAATAGTCAGGGACACATCAAAACTAATCCCTACAGGTGCTCAAGGTGAATTTTTGCCTCTATCTACTGATATACAAAACAATAAACAATTTACAAAAATGAACCTATAATTAAGGCAACAACCTTGCATAGAAAAATCTCTTTGGTTGACTTTCTTTCCACCTGGATGATTACACTACATCTTTCTCTTTATCCTTCCAACATATTCCTGATCTTCAATGATCCACTCGAATCAAGACTTTGACAACTTAACAATGATAACTTATCTACAGAATCATTGTATCCCAAGATAGACTGTAGATCTACAGAAAAGGTGTCTTACTCCATCTAATGATCCATAAGGTACTTACCTTGTTTACAACCTTTATCCATTACGAAAATATGAATTTTTTTCATATTCATTGCAAAAATTCCTACTACAGGTGTTCCTGTAGCGCCAATATTTTCCTGTGTATCAAACTGCGGGAACTTCCTGTAGTGTCATACAAAAAACTAGTTTTGAACATTTTTAAATCCTTTTCTTGCCCAGGTTACAACCAATCATAACAAAAAGAGTAATGGTATCTTAAATACAACGAAACAAAAAGGTTTTTCCATTATCAATCATCTTTCAGTCAAAATTTAGGACTTTCATTGAAGGTGAAATTCTCAAACTGCAAATTCTCCTTGAAAAACCGATGTAGCTGCTTCTGCCAACAAATCCAAATTGTTATTTCTTGTATTCTTGGTTTGAGAATGAGTTTGTATTCTCTTGAGCTTAACCCCTTCAGATTTGATCGTAGGTTTTGGGCCTTTCTTATTCTTTTTACTCTGTTTTCTTGTAGAAGCTTTGTCTTTTCCTGTAGGAGTCTTTTTGTTTGTTGTCAAACCTCCCTTCTTATACTTATTCCTTTCAGGATTAGTTACAGGAATTTTCTTGCTTGTTGATAACTCCTCTTTTGGATTTCCAGACTCTTCATCAATAATGATAACCTTATCTTTAATGGCAAGGTTATAAATTACTTTGGATTTCAACCCGAATTTATTTCGAGGCCTAGTGCTCATTTTTCTTATCAAAACTTTATATCTAGAAGCATCATCTTCAGAGGAGATTGACATAGGAGGAATGATATTTAGGTTGTACAATATCTACAAATTCTTTTGTTGTTTCAGGTTCTTGATATTCCTTCATTAACCTAGGTTTTTCCAACCTTTTGGTCCTTTTAGAATAAGTCTTTTTGGCATATGGAAATGGATGCTTACCTCTACCTAGGATATGAGAATACCCTTCATCTTCTTGCAAGCTAGTTCGAGTATCTTCCATTGGATCGTATGAAATATTTAAATAGGCTTCTCTTTTACCCTTCCTTGGAATGACTGGTTGACTTGCACTGGGTGAAGCTTCTTGATTAGGCTCAACAACTTTATCATGCAATTGTGTGGGAGGAGGATGCAACTGGATCAAGAATTGATCCCAAGTCCTCTGTAATTTTCCCAGATCGACTTTAATAAGTTTCTTAATTAATCCTTGATGATAAATTCCATGAGGAGGGGTCTTAGGGTTTGCTTGAATTTTCATGGCCATATTATTTATATCTCTTAATAAGTAATATGGTAGACTCGTCCTTTTGATTCCTGACAAGTGAAGAAGGAATCAGAGATGAAACAAAAACACAATAGAATAGTGTCCTTCACATGTGATGTAACATTTAAGAATTAGCAAGGTTTCCATCCATTCATCAACAATCCAATCCCTAGGAATACCCTTGGCCCATTTGGGATCTCTATGTTCAGGTTTCAAGAACTGATTTACATCCCCTCCTGTAATTAATTTGTTTTTAAACCACTTTTCGCCATCAGTAGGGAGGTTACAAGTTGTTTCTATGGACTCTTTTGTAACCTGCATAACCAGGTTTTCAATTCAAACCCTCTGTCCATTAAAACCTTTAGAAAATGCTCAGGCTACAACATAGTGATAACCATCTAGTTTGGTGCAGTACAAATACCAACGAGCCCAATCAAAAATATGTTTTTTCTCTTCATATGCTTCCATAATCTCGGGCCCTTCAGGTTCTTTTCTGTTCACTTGTCCACCTTTACCCATATTAATTTTCACAGCCAGAAGGTTGGACTCTTCGCTGCAGAAAATGGATATGCCTACTGTGTCCAGAAGTATAGGGGATTTGTTGGCTATAAGGAGGAAGTCTAAATTTACCAACTGCAATTTGAATCTTCTAAAAACATATAAAACACCAGATTAAGAAAATTGCCTTTCAAAAAAAAACCTTCGCGTGATGTCCTGGGTAATAGGTACAAACAACTGGAAGTACCACCACATTTTCATGTTATGATATGGTTAGGTACTTTATAACCACCTTGAGACTTTAATTCAGCAAGTAGGATGATCCACGTCCTCAAATTCACTCCAACCATATGTGTGATTATGAAGCAGGGATACGTGGAAGCTCCTATAGTGCCTTGCATAAACTGTCCTTTCGCATATTTGGAATGAAAATGACTTGAAAGTCATTATCTAACTTAGTAATGACGAGAAAAAAGTTATGACATGACATATGACCTTTGATGAAAGGATTTAAAACTTTAAATAATGTCATAGGACACTCTTACAAACATATGATGTCATCATAATACTAATTTGACCCCCTTAATAAGATTTTGAACCCTTAATCAAACTAATGATTAGGATTTATAGCTTATACAAAAAAAATTGAAATGGAGAAAATAAGAGATGAGAGATGAGACTTAAAAGAACATAATAGGTGATAACAGGGGGATCACTTGATTCAAAATAATTCTCATCCATAGCCTTGGTGATTGTGTAAGGCCCATATCAAAGTGGGTGGAGCTTCTGATGGGGTCTCGTGAGGTGCTCTTTTTGAAAATGAAATGATTCCTTATATCCTACCTGAAACTTGTGTGGAGCCTATTATTAATCATCTCACTACTTATAGTCGACATTGGCTTTTTATAAAATATCATGAACTTATTGTTGGATGTGTTGGATCTTTTAAATAAATTTGGCTTCTCTATAAACCGTGGTCTAAGCAAGGGAGGATTCTTCTTTTGTAGATGCAATGGGTAGAGTTACATGTAATTTTCAAACCTATGAAGTAAATAAATGCATACAAATTCTTAAGAAAAACAAAAATTAGTCAATGGTTCATACACATAGTACACAATGATTTATGCTAGAAACCATTAACCTGGAGAAAACCATCCTTCCTTGGTGTCGCACCTCTCAACTACTCTCTGTCTTAATTTCAACATTCACAATAAAATATATACAATATTTAAGGTATTATGTAGCTACCAAACCTTAATCTCTTAATCCAAAGATTAATTTAGAAAACTACTAAAAACAGCGAAAATCGGGTGATGAGATTGTCAAATGTAATCATCAAATCTAATGCTCTCTCCCACACACATGCAAATAATATAACACATACCCAACATTCTCCCACTTGTTGTTTTCTTTTCATACAGGGGGTCACAAGATTCCATTGTCAACAATTCAGGGCAACAATGCCCATCATCTCTCTACATTAAGAGAACTCCTCAATGCTCACAGAATTTGCCAATGAATTTGCAAAATTCTTCAAAGTGTAAACCTTCTCCAACAACACCTTCTTTTCTCCAACCATATCTGTCACAAAGTGATATTGAACATCAATATGATTTGTCTTTGAATGGTAAATTGGGTTCTTTACCAGAAAGATTTCACCCTGTTTATCACAATCTGATCTTATTAAAAAACATGGAACCCTTAAGATGATCAAGAATATCATCAATATGGAGAATTGGATATTAGTTCTTGATTTTGATTTTTCCAGAGCTCCATAATCAACAAAAAATCTCCATGTCCCATCCTTCTTTTGATCCAATATAGTTGGGATCCTACAAAGTGAGGAGCTCAACTGAATGTGGTCGCTTTGGATGAGATATTGAATATAGAATTTGATTTATTTAATCTTGAGAAGAGAATGTGGGTATACTAGGCCATTAAATAAAGGAGCACAAGGTATTAAATCAATTGGATGTTTGACCTGGTGGTGCAAATACACCCTTGTAGATGAAGCAAAGATATCTATGTATTGTTTCATTGCCTTATCCATTTTCTTTTGATGTGTAGAGATAGCCTATGCAGAGTTTGTGGCAGTCCCAATGATATCACATTTACCTTTTGATTAAATCATGAAGAAGACAACTATCCTGATGTAAGATATTACCTTCTTACACTACTTCATTAAGATCAAAGAGACTATAGTAGTTGGAACTACCTCTGTTACCCTATAGAAATGACCTCCTAGAGTAACAATGACAATACGAGGCCTAGATTTGTAAACAACATGATGCTTCTACATATAGGGTTGTCCTAAAATAACACGACAAATTTTAAGGGGCCAACATCACATAGTATCTTATATTCAAGGGCTTGATGAAATAATGACGGTGACATTGTTGATTGATGCATATTTCTCATCCCTATCTCAAATAATTGATGGTGTATGGATATAGGTGTGGCTTTGTCAACAAATTCAACCTATTGATGAACTATATCAATATCAGGTTTTTCTAATTACCATTGTAAACAATGAAATGTAACAGAGTCCCCTTCACCCACATCTATGAGTGGAAGAGGTTGTTAAATTCCTCAATATCGTCTAGCTCTTTTGGTTGGATCTTTGTGGTAGTGAAGGTCAACGCCTTTATGGGTGTCGAGGACGAGGTCATTTGGAATAGTGTTGGTCTCTTCACATTATACAAAGAGTTAAGGTCCTTAGCTGGATGGAGGAATGTTAAGGTGAATGCTTCAGATTTCAATGTAGTGAAAGAGGTTGGTACTAACTTTTCGCCAGTTACACAACTCCATTTATACCTATCTCCCGACTCTAGAGGCACACGGATTCCTAAAGAAGCTCTTCCACATTTTCCAACAAGTTTTCGAGACTACACAGAAAGGTTTTCACCTCCTAAAAGATTAGGGAAAGGCAGTAGTAGATGACGAGGGAGGGGACCAGCGACATGGTTGTGGAAGTTCAACAAATCAAAGCCCAGTATGATTCTAAGGGGTGATGTTGGGCTGGAAGATTCATGCAACTTGTCACTCTGTGTATGGTTGGGAGAGTCTCCGACAAAAAATTAAGTAGACAGAGCTTACTGAAGTGGATTAGTTCTAATTGGGATTTGATGTTGGGTTACTCATCGAAACTAGTCATACTAACTAGGCGCTAGTTTGGCTTAGTTTTTAAATATCTTGAAGACATTGTATGAGTTTTAGAGAAGACATGGGTATTATATGGTGAGAGCCTCATGCTAAAGAGGTGGATTGTCATTTTTGACCTCACGAAGGACTATTTACAAAGGTGCCACCTCTGGGTTTTTCTCCCCGATCTACCCCTGCAACTCTGGAATGCCAAAGCACTAGTTGTCTTCAGGAACGAGCTCGATCGTTTCATTAAGGTAGATGAGGAATCCCTTAAAGGGTTGTTTGACAACAAAGGTATTCCAACAGAGGACAAACACCTTCAGTAACCACTTAGATAACCAGATCAAAGATCAACACACTGATGTTTTCACATGGTAAAACCCCTACGGGGAAACATCCACAACCCCAGCCAATGTGGCCACTTGGAGTAGGTTATTAATGTAAAAGAAAAAGATTACAGAGATATTTTACAAGATATTTTCTCACAATCGATCATCGGCAAAGGACCCTCCATGCTCTTTAAATAGAGATCATGGACCAATCGGGTGTTAATCCATAGACCAATGGTCGTTAATATCGAGGAGAGTATGAACCGTCGAATCACTTTATGTCGGAAACATATCATGACCATCGAATTTCCTAACTACATATGCATATTAATTACTAAAGAAACACGCTTTTACCTAACGACACATTAGACCAAGTAGATCTTAACTAACTCCTAAGTGTTTAAATATCCTAACATACCCCCTTAAGACAAATTGGAATATGATTGAAGGATTTACAATAGTGACACAATAGGAGAAGGAAGGAGGCATTAGATCATATCCCCCCTTAATGAAAACTTCCTGAAATCCTAAATATATCGAAGTTTGGAAAACTTCGCTTTTGTAAGAGACTTTGTGAAAATGTCTGCAACTTGATCTTCTGTAGGGAAAAAGAGCACTTCAATAACTTGATCATGAATGAGCTTTATGATGAAGTGAATGTGTAGCTCGATGTGATTGCTACGCTGATGTTGAACTGGGTCTTTGGCGATACTGATGGAACTCTAATTGTCACACCAAAGTCTAGTCGGATGTTGTTGCTGGATTCCAAACTTTGAAAAGATCTGTCGAAGACACAAGGCTTCCTGAATTGCATTTATCGTTGCTCGGTACTCTGCTTTTGTTGAATAAAGTGAAATAGCATGTTGTTTCTTATAGGCCCAAGTGGCAGGTCCTGAACCAAGGATAAAAACATAACCTATAGTAGACTTCTGATCATCAGGGTCGTCGACCTAATCTGAATCAGTGAAACCAACCAATAATGGAGTCCCCCCTGAACTGTAATGTATCCCAAACTGAATTGTACCATGGACATAGAGAAGTATACTTTTAGCTACTTTCCAATGGATTTCATGGGGTGTTTTCATATACCGAGCAACAAGACCAACAACAAAGGAAAGATCAAGATGGGTATGAGTCAAGTATAAGAGGCTACCAACTAACAGACGGTACAAGGTGGCATCAACTTCGGGAGAAGTACAGGTGGCAGTAAGCTTGACTCCAGACTGGAAGGGAGAAGGGGATGGTTTACAATCATCCATGTGAAAGAAATGAAGAAGGTCACAAGCATATTTAGACTGGAAAATAAAATTTCCTTCATTGGTTTGCAAAACTTGGAGGCCAAGGAAATAATGCAAAAGCCTAAGTCTGTCATTTCAAATTTCTTCTGAAGGTTGGTTTTCACATGGTTTAAAAGTTTTGAGTCACTACCAGTAAGGATAAGGTCATCAACATAAAGGACAAAGATTATGAGATGGCTTTCTACTTTCTTGGTATAGACATTAGGATCATAATGGCATCTAGAGAATCCAGTGGAAATAAGAAAGTTATCCATTTTGGCATACCAAGATCGGGGAGCTTGCTTGAGACCATAAAGAGATTTCTTAAGGCGACAAACAAGGCTAGAGTCATTCTGGAAATAGACAAGAGGTTGTTCCATGTATATTTCTTCTTGCAAATATCTATGAAAGAAGGCGGATTTAACATCCATTTAATGGACCTCCCATTTATGTGAGGCAACAAGGGCAAGAACAAGGTGGATGGAATTCATTTTGGCTACAAAGGAAAAGGTTTCATTATAGTCAATTCCTTCAACTTGGGAAAATCCTTTGGCAACTAACTGAGCCTTGTGTCTTTCAACACTTTGATTTGATGCATACTTATTTTTGTAGACCCATTTACATCTGACAAGTTTTCTTCCTTTTGGAAGAGGTACAAGATTCCAAGTATCCTTTTCCATTAAAGAACGATACTCTTCCCCCATTTTTGTATCCTAATCTAGATGACCTGAAGCTTCTACAAATGTCTCTGGATCATGAGTTTCTGAAACTTGAACCAAAAGAGAAGAGGCTCGTTGGAACTGTGAATGTGTTTGACGCTGATCTGAAGGATCACTGACAGGATCACCAACTTCTTCTCGTGTTGAATGGACCCATCTAGGAATCTGTGGAGATAGTGTTGGTTTAGGTTCAAAGGACTCATCTGGAGGAAGGTGAGTAGGTAGAGGTGGATTTTCATCCTCACTGTCATCATCTGAAGAAAAAACCAGAATAGAAGAAGGAAAAAACATCGAAGATGACTCGCAGGCCGAAGAAGGCACAACCATCGAATTAAGCTCGCAAGCCAAAGAAGGCACAATGTCGAATTAGGCTCGCAGGCCAAGATATTTTCATAAAATTTTTACCTCTCTTCTAATAATAATTTCATTACAATGTGTTTGAAGAAGTCTGTAACCCTTGACATCTTCAGAATAACCAACAAATATACACTTCTCACTTTTAGGCTGCAATGCTTTCTTTTTCTCATTGGGAATGTGAGCCCATGCTATACTTCCAAATACATAGAAGTGACTTACATCTGGTTTAATTTTATTCCAAGATTCTTTCGCTTTTATATTTTTAAGAGTCTTTGTGGGAGTGTGATTTACTATGTAATTTGCACAGTTGATGGCTTCCGCCCAATACTTTAGACTTAATCCCTTAGATTGGATCATACAATTAGCCATTTCTTTAAATGTGTGGTTCCTTCTCTCGGCAACAACCTTTTGTTGTGGTGTATATGGAACAGTGTGTTTCATTTGGATGCCATGTGTAGTGCAGTAACTTGTAAAATTATTGTTCACATATTCGCCTCCATTATCTGTTCTTAACCTTTAAATTTGATGTCCAGATTGTTTTTCTACAAGGGCCTTGTACGTCAAAAACTTCGCTCTTAAGTTTTAAGAAGTAAACCCAAGTACATTTGGAAAAGTCGTCAATGAAATTTAAGAAATAATTGCACCCAAAAAAAGAAGGAGAAGAAAGTGGACCACACAAAAAACTGTGAACAAGCTGCAAAGGGCCCGAGGCATGCCAAGAGGCACGTTTGTCAAAAATGTCCCGATGATTTTTTCCAAGAACACAATCGACACAAACACCATCTCTGCATGAAATAAGAGGAAGACCAGTCACCTTATGTTGATTACATAGTTGTTTCAATGAGCGATAGTTTAGATGACCAAACCACTCATACCAAAGTTTTCTCAAGTCATCGCTATGAGCAACGAAAAATGATGAAAAAGATGATGACCCAAAGTAGTCAAACTTGTACAACCTGGTAATATCATCAGCAATTCCAGTTGCAAGAATATGCTTAAAATCTTTTAGATCCTTGATTACAACTTGGTGAGATGAAAACTCTACGGTTTTACCTTCACCTGAATGAGTGATTTGATATACTGATAGAAGGTTACAAGAAATACTTGGAACACATAATAGATCATTGAAATGACCATTTTCTACTTGAACTATTTTAGATCCTTCAACAATAAGAGATCTATCATTACCAACAAATATTTTCTTGGTGTTACATTCATTTAGAGTAGAAAATATGTCTCTATCCTTAGCCATATGATAAGATGCTCTAGAATCAATAAGCCTCTCATCAAAAATAGAAGTAGAAGTTGTATTGAAGGACACCAGAAATTGAAAGTGCATGTCCATGAGAAGAAGAAGAAGAAGTAGAATCAATACTGATGTTGTGTTTCTTCATCACTGCTTCTAAAGTTGCCATCTTCTTGAAACATTTGGACTCATAATGACCATATTTATCACAAAAGTTGTAATGTCTGTTAGTCTTTTTGTTTTTATATTTTTCTCATTTGTCTCCATTATGAGCAAAAGTTGTCTAGGTGGGTTTGGGACCCTTATATTGCTTTTTGTTGTGGCGAAGATGTTGCTTCTTGGGATTCTTAGGTTTATCTTTATGATGGACAACTAAGTCTTTGTTTGAGGTACCTGCAGTGCTTATCACTCCAAGTTGTACCAATTTATCTTGCTCTCTATTCAAAGCATCAAAAAAGTTCTCAAGACTGGATTTTTGATAAGTTGCCTCTAGAGCCTCTTACATGGCGTAAAAAGTATATACAAACACAGTGTATGCACTACCTAGCTTAGAAAGAATAAGATAGATGCAACGATGTTCTTCTATCTTTATCTTACATTCTTCACATAGAGTTCTGAGTGTTTTAAACTTAGACAAATAGTCTTCAATGCAAGAAAAATCACTTGGACTTAAAGTTAGTACTTGATTTTCTAATTGTTGTACTCTAATAATATTGTGTTTACCAAACATAGATTCAATATTTTCTCAAGATTCTTTGGGTTTATCAATCGATTGAAGGTGGAACCTTAAATCAGGAGAGATGAAAATTCTAATTACTCCATGTGATTCATCATTCCTATTATCCCATTTGGTTTTCTTATCAGCATCATTGGATGTTGTTTCATTTCCCAACGTAATCCGATACAAGCCTTTACTTCTTAATAAATCCTCCATATGGGATTTCCATTAAAAGTAATTGGTAAGTAAGAAATTACTTGTAGAAGTCATATTAAATATGTAGATAATATGGATTTAAAAACTGAAACTGATGATCTGAATGGAAGGATCTCGAAAATTTATGCGGTTTAAAAAAAAAACAGCACTTAAAACGGACTTCAGATGTGAGAGTTATGCCCATTTTAAAAAAAAGCATAAACGGTAACCAAAGGACCACGTGGTGGTTTAAGTTGTTTTATGAAGTGACCCACTTTTATAATGAAGTTACTTCATGCAAAATAAATAAATCTAAAATAAAATATTAAAGCTACCTATAGTGATTCACTTTTATACTTGAACTGAAATACACTTTACAATTTTAGCATGAACTTTTTCAAAAAAAGTAACAAAAGAGAGACTTGAACTCAAGACCTTCTACTTAATAAGGAAACTTTTAACCAAATGGTCTAGAAAAACATATCGTAATGTTCAGAAGGAGGATTGATGGTGTTTTTGTTGTTGTTGTTGACGACCTTGGAGAGCATGCTAAAAAAAAACTTTTTTCACAGAAGAAAAAAATTTTGCTTCTCGATGACAACAAGAGTTAGATCTCGGTTAGCTTACCCGAAAGATGCGTCTTTTCCTATTTGTTTTTTATTTACAGAGATCGCACAGAGAGAGGAGAAAATAGCATATGCATATCTAAAAGAGTAGCCACCCGGAAATAAATAAAACAAAACCAAAATATTACTCTGCAAAAAATTTAAAAATGTGTATTCAAGCTTTATACCTCTGAATTTGACTGTAATGGTCGTATATTGGGCAAATGGAAACCTTTTCGAGTGAAAAAAAAAGTGTTCTTAACTGAAAAGAGTGCTTCAGACCCAATGGAACAGTCCTCTTGGACCAAAAATGTACATAAATGACAGAAAATGGAGATGAGTAAACTCAGCTTCACGATCTCAATCTACAATAGGAGCGGGTCTTCAAACAGGCTTTGATACCATGTTCGACAACACGGATATTCCAACAGAGGAAAAACACCTTCAGCAAACACTCAAATAACCATATCAAAGATCAACATGCCAATTTTTTCATGTAGTAAAACCCCTACTGGGAAACATCCACAGCCCCGACCAACGCGACCACTTGGAACAGATTATTAATGCAAAAGAAAAAGATTACAGAGAGATTTTACAAGAGAGTTTCTCACAATCGATCATGCTCTTTAAATAGAGATCATGGACCAATCGGGTGTTAAGCCACAGATCAATGGTTGTTAATATAGAGGAGAGTATGAATCGTCGAATCACTCTATGTCGAGAACATATCATGACCGTCGGATTTCCTAACTACAAATGAATACTAAAGAAATACTAAGAAACACACTTTTACCTAATGACACATTAGACCAAGAAGATATTAACTAACTCCTAAGTGTCTAAATATCCTAACAAGGTTCTGACAAAGGAATTGGGAAGGTCCTGGTCCAGATTAATATTCACAATGCTCTGCTGGAAATGATTGATATAGAGTGGAGGGCGAGAATCATAGGAAAAAAATTAGACTATCTTGGTGTTCCTTTTAGATGCTCCTTCTATCATAAAATAGGACATCTCCAAAGAAACTATGATGGGTACGAGGAGGTATAGGAATCTGAAAATTCAATGCTCGAAAAAGAGACTCTATGTGAGTTCTTGGGGGTGGACTCTATCTGGAATGGGGGGCTCGACCCAGTGGAGCAGGCTTTTGCATCATTACCTGAGCCTGTCAATGTCGCGAGTAAGTTAAAAAAAAATTGTCATGTCTTTTACAACTCTCTATCATCTATTGAACTAGATACTATAACTCTTTCCTTCAACCAGTCACTCCCTGTAGATGGATCTCTTCTCCAACCTTATGTTCAAGTCACGTGACTTCTTCATGGCCCAAGCCCTAGGCAAGTAGGTAGGTCACTTTCCTTTCCTTACATCTGCACTTGAATTGCTCATATTAGTTTAGATGCATTTTTCTCTACTTGAATATTCATTACATGCTTAGTTTAGAAATTTTTGAAAAAATGTCAATTTTTCTTTTCTAGATTAGTTTTTTATTTTGGATTTTTATGCATATGAATGAAGGGTGGTAGCACCACCCTAGATGCTCTGATCCTTTTTTTTAATTTTGGCAAGTACAGGTCTATGCAGAGATGTTGCAGTCTTCATGCACTCTACGACGAGCACATGTCTCTAAGTAGGAGCCAGATGTTATCCCCATTTTGTGGGATAACTAAGGAGATTATGTCTTGAGACCTTCAAGTTGCAAATATGGAGTGTTGAGAGACTACATGACCAGCAATATCCCCTTGAATATATGGAAACCCTTCTCACCACCATAGAGGTCAAGATTTTTTGATGGCATCCACCACACCAACTAGCTTCAAAGAGGCATTGGGATTTGCTCCATGAGGTAAAAGTTAGGTACTATGGTGAGTGTAATTTCAATATTTGAGGCATTTTGAGTATGTTGTATTTTAAGACTGCTTTAGATTTCATGACACATGCTTGGACAATACGCATTTTTCCATATTTCACCTTGGTGGTTAACATTGTGCCCTAATAAGTGGCATTCCTCGGGAATGAGTTTGCTACTAGAAACTCCCTTGAATAGCCATCATACCTTTCTCATCCATTTGAAGAGTCATCGTACCTTTCCCAGCCATACTTACCAGTTTCCATCACTAAAACCCCCCCATTTCCTTGTCTATTGGGATTTTAGGGTGTATTGACCCAAGAAGGAGTTTTCCCTCGTTCTATGGGAAGAAGGGATCCCCTAAAAAAGCAATCAAACTCTTCTCTATAAAAAAAAAGGGGCCCACAAGAATAAATGATTATGAATGTTTAGGAGGTTAATTGAAGGATACGTCTCATCACAAGCCAGCCAATCATGATCATGGGTATCTAGTGGTATGACATTACCATCATCTAGTCACCAAGCCAAAGTAATGGCTCTCAATTGCATGGCTAAAAGAAAAGGAAACTCATCATGAGTCAGCCTTTTCATTTCGACAAGGTATTTGTGAGTGACATTGTCATTATCTCGACACCATGCCAAAGAAGTGGCCTTCAATTCATCCTTTAAAACATAAAAGAAATAAATAATGACTAGAGGATGGGCTTGGAAAAATTGTATTGCAAACGAAGGTGCCACACACCCTCTACAAAAGCACCCATGGATGAGAATCTACAACCCTTTGTATGTCATGAAACCCATTCACAATGAGTAGATCCTTAACCACTTCATCCACTTTACATGGATATTAGAGAAGAATCACTTGGGAAACACTCCTTGACCTAGTTAAAGATCTACCCAATAGGACACCTCGTCAACCCTCCCATATCCAAGCTTGGCAAGTCGCATAATGTCTTTGAGAACTTACTTGTTTGACAGGTTAATCTTTGATGCAAATTCTTAGGTGGATCATTTATTGATTTGATTTACTCATCATGATATTTTGACTTGATATCCTTGGAGGGCGTGCTTATTTGTCTTTGCAAGACCTAGTTGGTGGACAATTTGGAGGAACAAGCCTAGCTTGGGCTTCCATGGGGCTTGAATCCCAAAGGTTGGATGTTAAGGGCCTACATACTGGATGCAAAAGACATACTTTATTTTTGTAAATTTTGAAGCTATTATATTACAATACAATTTCAAAAATATTGCAATATCACATATGTTTTCTATCTTATCCATATATAAAATTAAAATTCATTATTATAACATATATATATATATATATATAT
>ML818723.1:60849-102690 GCA_009831015.1 Picea engelmannii | reverse complement strand
AAAAAAGGATCAGAGCATCTAGGGTGGTGCTACCACCCTTCATTCATATGCATAAAAATCCAAAATAAAAAACTAATCTAGAAAAGAAAAATTGACATTTTTTCAAAAATTTCTAAACTAAGCATGTAATGAATATTCAAGTAGAGAAAAATGCATCTAAACTAATATGAGCAATTCAAGTGCAGATGTAAGGAAAGGAAAGTGACCTACCTACTTGCCTAGGGCTTGGGCCATGAAGAAGTCACGTGACTTGAACATAAGGTTGGAGAAGAGATCCATCTACAGGGAGTGACTGGTTGAAGGAAAGAGTTATAGTATCTAGTTCAATAGATGATAGAGAGTTGTAAAAGACATGACAATTTTTTTTTAACTTACTCGCGACATTGACAGGCTCAGGTAATGATGCAAAAGCCTGCTCCACTGGGTCGAGCCCCCCATTCCAGATAGAGTCCACCCCCAAGAACTCACATAGAGTCTCTTTTTCGAGCATTGAATTTTCAGATTCCTATACCTCCTCGTACCCATCATAGTTTCTTTGGAGATGTCCTATTTTATGATAGAAGGAGCATCTAAAAGGAACACCAAGATAGTCTAATTTTTTTCCTATGATTCTCGCCCTCCACTCTATATCAATCATTTCCAGCAGAGCATTGTGAATATTAATCTGGACCAGGACCTTCCCAATTCCTTTGTCAGAACCTTGTTAGGATATTTAGACACTTAGGAGTTAGTTAATATCTTCTTGGTCTAATGTGTCATTAGGTAAAAGTGTGTTTCTTAGTATTTCTTTAGTATTCATTTGTAGTTAGGAAATCCGACGGTCATGATATGTTCTCGACATAGAGTGATTCGACGATTCATACTCTCCTCTATATTAACAACCATTGATCTGTGGCTTAACACCCGATTGGTCCATGATCTCTATTTAAAGAGCATGATCGATTGTGAGAAACTCTCTTGTAAAATCTCTCTGTAATCTTTTTCTTTTGCATTAATAATCTGTTCCAAGTGGTCGCGTTGGTCGGGGCTGTGGATGTTTCCCAGTAGGGGTTTTACTACATGAAAAAATTGGCATGTTGATCTTTGATATGGTTATTTGAGTGTTTGCTGAAGGTGTTTTTCCTCTGTTGGAATATCCGTGTTGTCGAACATGGTATCAAAGCCTGTTTGAAGACCCGCTCCTATTGTAGATTGAGATCGTGAAGCTGAGTTTACTCATCTCCATTTTCTGTCATTTATGTACATTTTTGGTCCAAGAGGACTGTTCCATTGGGTCTGAAGCACTCTTTTCAGTTAAGAACACTTTTTTTTTCACTCGAAAAGGTTTCCATTTGCCCAATATACGACCATTACAGTCAAATTCAGAGGTATAAAGCTTGAATACACATTTTTAAATTTTTTGCAGAGTAATATTTTGGTTTTGTTTTATTTATTTCCGGGTGGCTACTCTTTTAGATATGCATATGCTATTTTCTCCTCTCTCTGTGCGATCTCTGTAAATAAAAAACAAATAGGAAAAGACGCATCTTTCGGGTAAGCTAACCGAGATCTAACTCTTGTTGTCATCGAGAAGCAAAATTTTTTTCTTCTGTGAAAAAAGTTTTTTTTTAGCATGCTCTCCAAGGTCGTCAACAACAACAACAAAAACACCATCAATCCTCCTTCTGAACATTACGATATGTTTTTCTAGACCATTTGGTTAAAAGTTTCCTTATTAAGTAGAAGGTCTTGAGTTCAAGTCTCTCTTTTGTTACTTTTTTTGAAAAAGTTCATGCTAAAATTGTAAAGTGTATTTCAGTTCAAGTATAAAAGTGAATCACTATAGGTAGCTTTAATATTTTATTTTAGATTTATTTATTTTGCATGAAGTAACTTCATTATAAAAGTGGGTCACTTCATAAAACAACTTAAACCACCACGTGGTCCTTTGGTTACCGTTTATGCTTTTTTTTAAAATGGGCATAACTCTCACATCTGAAGTCCGTTTTAAGTGCTGTTTTTTTTTTAAACCGCATAAATTTTCGAGATCCTTCCATTCAGATCATCAGTTTCAGTTTTTAAATCCATATTATCTACATATTTAATATGACTTCTACAAGTAATTTCTTACTTACCAATTACTTTTAATGGAAATCCCATATGGAGGATTTATTAAGAAGTAAAGGCTTGTATCGGATTACGTTGGGAAATGAAACAACATCCAATGATGCTGATAAGAAAACCAAATGGGATAATAGGAATGATGAATCACATGGAGTAATTAGAATTTTCATCTCTCCTGATTTAAGGTTCCACCTTCAATCGATTGATAAACCCAAAGAATCTTGAGAAAATATTGAATCTATGTTTGGTAAACACAATATTATTAGAGTACAACAATTAGAAAATCAAGTACTAACTTTAAGTCCAAGTGATTTTTCTTGCATTGAAGACTATTTGTCTAAGTTTAAAACACTCAGAACTCTATGTGAAGAATGTAAGATAAAGATAGAAGAACATCGTTGCATCTATCTTATTCTTTCTAAGCTAGGTAGTGCATACACTGTGTTTGTATATACTTTTTACGCCATGTAAGAGGCTCTAGAGGCAACTTATCAAAAATCCAGTCTTGAGAACTTTTTTGATGCTTTGAATAGAGAGCAAGATAAATTGGTACAACTTGGAGTGATAAGCACTGCAGGTACCTCAAACAAAGACTTAGTTGTCCATCATAAAGATAAACCTAAGAATCCCAAGAAGCAACATCTTCGCCACAACAAAAAGCAATATAAGGGTCCCAAACCCACCTAGACAACTTTTGCTCATAATGGAGACAAATGAGAAAAATATAAAAACAAAAAGACTAACAGACATTACAACTTTTGTGATAAATATGGTCATTATGAGTCCAAATGTTTCAAGAAGATGGCAACTTTAGAAGCAGTGATGAAGAAACACAACATCAGTATTGATTCTACTTCTTCTTCTTCTTCTCATGGACATGCACTTTCAATTTCTGGTGTCCTTCAATACAACTTCTACTTCTATTTTTGATGAGAGGCTTATTGATTCTAGAGCATCTTATCATATGGCTAAGGATAGAGACATATTTTCTACTCTAAATGAATGTAACACCAAGAAAATATTTGTTGGTAATGATAGATCTCTTATTGTTGAAGGATCTAAAATAGTTCAAGTAGAAAATGGTCATTTCAATGATCTATTATGTGTTCCAAGTATTTCTTGTAACCTTCTATCAGTATATCAAATCACTCATTCAGGTGAAGGTAAAACCGTAGAGTTTTCATCTCACCAAGTTGTAATCAAGGATCTAAAAGATTTTAAGCATATTCTTGCAACTGGAATTGCTGATGATATTACCAGGTTGTACAAGTTTGACTACTTTGGGTCATCATCTTTTTCATCATTTTTCGTTGCTCATAGCGATGACTTGAGAAAACTTTGGTATGAGTGGTTTGGTCATCTAAACTATCGCTCATTGAAACAACTATGTAATCAACATAAGGTGACTGGTCTTCCTCTTATTTCATGCAGAGATGGTGTTTGTGTCGATTGTGTTCTTGGAAAAAATCATCGGGACATTTTTGACAAACGTGCCTCTTGGCATGCCTCGGGCCCTTTGCAGCTTGTTCACAGTTTTTTGTGTGGTCCACTTTCTTCTCCTTCTTTTTTTGGGTGCAATTATTTCTTAAATTTCATTGACGACTTTTCCAAATGTACTTGGGTTTACTTCTTAAAACTTAAGAGCGAAGTTTTTGACGTACAAGGCCCTTGTAGAAAAACAATCTGGACATCAAATTTAAAGGTTAAGAACAGATAATGGAGGCGAATATGTGAACAATAATTTTACAAGTTACTGCACTACACATGGCATCCAAATGAAACACACTGTTCCATATACACCACAACAAAAGGTTGTTGCCGAGAGAAGGAACCACACATTTAAAGAAATGGCTAATTGTATGATCCAATCTAAGGGATTAAGTCTAAAGTATTGGGCGGAAGCCATCAACTGTGCAAATTACATAGTAAATCACACTCCCACAAAGACTCTTAAAAATATAAAAGCGAAAGAATCTTGGAATAAAATTAAACCAGATGTAAGTCACTTCTATGTATTTGGAAGTATAGCATGGGCTCACATTCCCAATGAGAAAAAGAAAGCATTGCAGCCTAAAAGTGAGAAGTGTATATTTGTTGGTTATTCTGAAGATGTCAAGGGTTACAGACTTCTTCAAACACATTGTAATGAAATTATTATTAGAAGAGAGGTAAAAATTTTATGAAAATATCTTGGCCTGCGAGCCTAATTCGACATTGTGCCTTCTTTGGCTTGCGAGCTTAATTCGATGGTTGTGCCTTCTTCGGCCTGCGAGTCATCTTCGATGTTTTTTCCTTCTTCTATTCTGGTTTTTTCTTCAGATGATGACAGTGAGGATGAAAATCCACCTCTACCTACTCACCTTCCTCCAGATGAGTCCTTTGAACCTAAACCAACACTATCTCCACAGATTCCTAGATGGGTCCATTCAACACGAGAAGAAGTTGGTGATCCTGTCAGTGATCCTTCAGATCAGCGTCAAACACATTCACAGTTCCAACGAGCCTCTTCTCTTTTGGTTCAAGTTTCAGAAACTCATGATCCAGAGACATTTGTAGAAGCTTCAGGTCATCTAGATTAGGATACAAAAATGGGGGAAGAGTATCGTTCTTTAATGGAAAAGGATACTTGGAATCTTGTACCTCTTCCAAAAGGAAGAAAACTTGTCAGATGTAAATGGGTCTACAAAAATAAGTATGCATCAAATCAAAGTGTTGAAAGACACAAGGCTCAGTTAGTTGCCAAAGGATTTTCCCAAGTTGAAGGAATTGACTATAATGAAACCTTTTCCTTTGTAGCCAAAATGAATTCCATCCACCTTGTTCTTGCCCTTGTTGCCTCACATAAATGGGAGGTCCATTAAATGGATGTTAAATCCGCCTTCTTTCATAGATATTTGCAAGAAGAAATATACATGGAACAACCTCTTGTCTATTTCCAGAATGACTCTAGCCTTGTTTGTCGCCTTAAGAAATCTCTTTATGGTCTCAAGCAAGCTCCCCGATCTTGGTATGCCAAAATGGATAACTTTCTTATTTCCACTGGATTCTCTAGATGCCATTATGATCCTAATGTCTATACCAAGAAAGTAGAAAGCCATCTCATAATCTTTGTCCTTTATGTTGATGACCTTATCCTTACTGGTAGTGACTCAAAACTTTTAAACCATGTGAAAACCAACCTTCAGAAGAAATTTGAAATGACAGACTTAGGCTTTTGCATTATTTCCTTGGCCTCCAAGTTTTGCAAACCAATGAAGGAAATTTTATTTTCCAGTCTAAATATGCTTGTGACCTTCTTCATTTCTTTCACATGGATGATTGTAAACCATCCCCTTCTCCCTTCCAGTCTGGAGTCAAGCTTACTGCCACCTGTACTTCTCCCGAAGTTGATGCCACCTTGTACCGTCTGTTAGTTGGTAGCCTCTTATACTTGACTCATACCCATCTTGATCTTTCCTTTGTTGTTGGTCTTGTTGCTCGGTATATGAAAACACCCCATGAAATCCATTGGAAAGTAGCTAAAAGTATACTTCTCTATGTCCATGGTACAATTCAGTTTGGGATACATTACAGTTCAGGGGGGACTCCATTATTGGTTGGTTTCACTGATTCAGATTAGGTCGACGACCCTGATGATCAGAAGTCTACTATAGGTTATGTTTTTATCCTTGGTTCAGGACCTGCCACTTGGGCCTATAAGAAACAACATGCTATTTCACTTTATTCAACAAAAGCAGAGTACCGAGCAACGATAAATGCAATTCAGGAAGCCTTGTGTCTTCGACAGATCTTTTCAAAGTTTGGAATCCAGCAACAACATCCGACTAGACTTTGGTGTGACAATTAGAGTTCCATCAGTATCGCCAAAGACCCAGTTCAACATCAGCGTAGCAATCACATCGAGCTACACATTCACTTCATCATAAAGCTCATTCATGATCAAGTTATTGAAGTGCTCTTTTTCCCTACAGAAGATCAAGTTGCAGACATTTTCACAAAGTCTCTTACAAAAGCGAAGTTTTCCAAACTTCGATATATTTAGGATTTCAGGAAGTTTTCATTAAGGGGGGATATGATCTAATGCCTCCTTCCTTCTCCTATTGTGTCACTATTGTAAATCCTTCAATCATATTCCAATTTGTCTTAAGGGGGTATGTTAGGATATTTAAACACTTAGGAGTTAGTTAAGATCTACTTGGTCTAATGTGTCGTTAGGTAAAAGCGTGTTTCTTTAGTAATTAATATGCATATGTAGTTAGGAAATTCGATGGTCATGATATGTTTCCGACATAAAGTGATTCGACGGTTCATACTCTCCTCGATATTAACGACCATTGGTCTATGGATTAACACCCGATTGGTCCATGATCTCTATTTAAAGAGCATGGAGGGTCCTTTGCCGATGATCGATTGTGAGAAAATATCTTGTAAAATATCTCTGTAATCTTTTTCTTTTACATTAATAACCTACTCCAAGTGGCCACATTGGCTGGGGTTGTGGATGTTTCCCCGTAGGGGTTTTACCATGTGAAAACATCAGTGTGTTGATCTTTGATCTGGTTATCTAAGTGGTTACTGAAGGTGTTTGTCCTCTGTTGGAATACCTTTGTTGTCAAACAACCCTTTAAGGGATTCCTCATCTACCTTAATGAAACGATCGAGCTCGTTCCTGAAGACAACTAGTGCTTTGGCATTCCAGAGTTGCAGGGGTAGATCGGGGAGAAAAACCCAGAGGTGGCACCTTTGTAAATAGTCCTTCGTGAGGTCAAAAATGACAATCCACCTCTTTAGCATGAGGCTCTCACCATATAATACCCATGTCTTCTCTAAAACTCATACAATGTCTTCAAGATATTTAAAAACTAAGCCAAACTAGCGCCTAGTTAGTATGACTAGTTTCGATGAGTAACCCAACATCAAATCCCAATTAGAACTAATCCACTTCAGTAAGCTCTGTCTACTTAATTTTTTGTCGGAGACTCTCCCAACCATACACAGAGTGACAAGTTGCATGAATCTTCCAGCCCAACATCACCCCTTAGAATCATACTGGGCTTTGATTTGTTGAACTTCCACAACCATGTCGCTGGTCCCCTCCCTCGTCATCTACTACTGCCTTTCCCTAATCTTTTAGGAGGTGAAAACCTTTCTGTGTAGTCTCGAAAACTTGTTGGAAAATGTGGAAGAGCTTCTTTAGGAATCCGTGTGCCTCTAGAGTCGGGAGATAGGTATAAATGGAGTTGTGTAACTGGCGAAAAGTTAGTACCAACCTCTTTCACTACATTGAAATCTGAAGCATTCACCTTAACATTCCTCCATCCAGCTAAGGACCTTAACTCTTTGTATAATGTGAAGAGACCAACACTATTCCAAATGACCTCGTCCTCGACACCCATAAAGGCGTTGACCTTCACTACCACAAAGATCCAACCAAAAGAGCTAGACGATATTGAGGAATTTAACAACCTCTTCCACTCATAGATGTGGGTGAAGGGGACTCTGTTACATTTCATTGTTTACAATGGTAATTAGAAAAACCTGATATTGATATAGTTCATCAATAGGTTGAATTTGTTGACAAAGCCACACCTATATCCATACACCATCAATTATTTGAGATAGGGATGAGAAATATGCATCAATCAACAATGTCACCGTCATTATTTCATCAAGCCCTTGAATATAAGATACTATGTGATGTTGGCCCCTTAAAATTTGTCGTGTTATTTTAGGACAACCCTATATGTAGAAGCATCATGTTGTTTACAAATCTAGGCCTCGTATTGTCATTGTTACTCTAGGAGGTCATTTCTATAGGGTAACAGAGGTAGTTCCAACTACTATAGTCTCTTTGATCTTAATGAAGTAGTGTAAGAAGGTAATATCTTACATCAGGATAGTTGTCTTCTTCATGATTTAATCAAAAGGTAAATGTGATATCATTGGGACTGCCACAAACTCTGCATAGGCTATCTCTACACATCAAAAGAAAATGGATAAGGCAATGAAACAATACATAGATATCTTTGCTTCATCTACAAGGGTGTATTTGCACCACCAGGTCAAACATCCAATTGATTTAATACCTTGTGCTCCTTTATTTAATGGCCTAGTATACCCACATTCTCTTCTCAAGATTAAATAAATCAAATTCTATATTCAATATCTCATCCAAAGCGACCACATTCAGTTGAGCTCCTCACTTTGTAGGATCCCAACTATATTGGATCAAAAGAAGGATGGGACATGGAGATTTTTTGTTGATTATGGAGCTCTGGAAAAATCAAAATCAAGAACTAATATCCAATTCTCCATATTGATGATATTCTTGATCATCTTAAGGGTTCCATGTTTTTTAATAAGATCAGATTGTGATAAACAGGGTGAAATCTTTCTGGTAAAGAACCCAATTTACCATTCAAAGACAAATCATATTGATGTTCAATATCACTTTGTGACAGATATGGTTGGAGAAAAGAAGGTGTTGTTGGAGAAGGTTTACACTTTGAAGAATTTTGCAAATTCATTGGCAAATTCTGTGAGCATTGAGGAGTTCTCTTAATGTAGAGAGATGATGGGCATTGTTGCCCTGAATTGTTGACAATGGAATCTTGTGACCCCCTGTATGAAAAGAAAACAACAAGTGGGAGAATGTTGGGTATGTGTTATATTATTTGCATGTGTGTGGGAGAGAGCATTAGATTTGATGATTACATTTGACAATCTCATCACCCGATTTTCGCTGTTTTTAGTAGTTTTCTAAATTAATCTTTGGATTAAGAGATTAAGGTTTGGTAGCTACATAATACCTTAAATATTGTATATATTTTATTGTGAATGTTGAAATTAAGACAGAGAGTAGTTGAGAGGTGCGACACCAAGGAAGGATGGTTTTCTCCAGGTTAATGGTTTCTAGCATAAATCATTGTGTACTATGTGTATGAACCATTGACTAATTTTTGTTTTTCTTAAGAATTTGTATGCATTTATTTACTTCATAGGTTTGAAAATTACATGTAACTCTACCCATTGCATCTACAAAAGAAGAATCCTCCCTTGCTTAGACCACGGTTTATAGAGAAGCCAAATTTATTTAAAAGATCCAACACATCCAACAATAAGTTCATGATATTTTATAAAAAGCCAATGTCGACTATAAGTAGTGAGATGATTAATAATAGGCTCCACACAAGTTTCAGGTAGGATATAAGGAATCATTTCATTTTCAAAAAGAGCACCTCACGAGACCCCATCAGAAGCTCCACCCACTTTGATATGGGCCTTACACAATCACCAAGGCTATGGATGAGAATTATTTTGAATCAAGTGATCCCCCTGTTATCACCTATTATGTTCTTTTAAGTCTCATCTCTCATCTCTTATTTTCTCCATTTCAATTTTTTTTGTATAAGCTATAAATCCTAATCATTAGTTTGATTAAGGGTTCAAAATCTTATTAAGGGGGTCAAATTAGTATTATGATGACATCATATGTTTGTAAGAGTGTCCTATGACATTATTTAAAGTTTTAAATCCTTTCATCAAAGGTCATATGTCATGTCATAACTTTTTTCTCGTCATTACTAAGTTAGATAATGACTTTCAAGTCATTTTCATTCCAAATATGCGAAAGGACAGTTTATGCAAGGCACTATAGGAGCTTCCACGTATCCCTGCTTCATAATCACACATATGGTTGGAGTGAATTTGAGGACGTGGATCATCCTACTTGCTGAATTAAAGTCTCAAGGTGGTTATAAAGTACCTAACCATATCATAACATGAAAATGTGGTGGTACTTCCAGTTGTTTGTACCTATTACCCAGGACATCACGCGAAGGTTTTTTTTTGAAAGGCAATTTTCTTAATCTGGTGTTTTATATGTTTTTAGAAGATTCAAATTGCAGTTGGTAAATTTAGACTTCCTCCTTATAGCCAACAAATCCCCTATACTTCTGGACACAGTAGGCATATCCATTTTCTGCAGCGAAGAGTCCAACCTTCTGGCTGTGAAAATTAATATGGGTAAAGGTGGACAAGTGAACAGAAAAGAACCTGAAGGGCCCGAGATTATGGAAGCATATGAAGAGAAAAAACATATTTTTGATTGGGCTCGTTGGTATTTGTACTGCACCAAACTAGATGGTTATCACTATGTTGTAGCCTGAGCATTTTCTAAAGGTTTTAATGGACAGAGGGTTTGAATTGAAAACCTGGTTATGCAGGTTACAAAAGAGTCCATAGAAACAACTTGTAACCTCCCTACTGATGGCGAAAAGTGGTTTAAAAACAAATTAATTACAGGAGGGGATGTAAATCAGTTCTTGAAACCTGAACATAGAGATCCCAAATGGGCCAAGGGTATTCCTAGGGATTGGATTGTTGATGAATGGATGGAAACCTTGCTAATTCTTAAATGTTACATCACATGTGAAGGACACTATTCTATTGTGTTTTTGTTTCATCTCTGATTCCTTCTTCACTTGTCAGGAATCAAAAGGACGAGTCTACCATATTACTTATTAAGAGATATAAATAATATGGCCATGAAAATTCAAGCAAACCCTAAGACCCCTCCTCATGGAATTTATCATCAAGGATTAATTAAGAAACTTATTAAAGTCGATCTGGGAAAATTACAGAGGACTTGGGATCAATTCTTGATCCAGTTGCATCCTCCTCCCACACAATTGCATGATAAAGTTGTTGAGCCTAATCAAGAAGCTTCACCCAGTGCAAGTCAACCAGTCATTCCAAGGAAGGGTAAAAGAGAAGCCTATTTAAATATTTCATACGATCCAATGGAAGATACTCGAACTAGCTTGCAAGAAGATGAAGGGTATTCTCATATCCTAGGTAGAGGTAAGCATCCATTTCCATATGCCAAAAAGACTTATTCTAAAAGGACCAAAAGGTTGGAAAAACCTAGGTTAATGAAGGAATATCAAGAACCTGAAACAACAAAAGAATTTGTAGATATTGTACAACCTAAATATCATTCCTCCTATGTCAATCTCCTCTGAAGATGATGCTTCTAGATATAAAGTTTTGATAAGAAAAATGAGCACTAGGCCTCGAAATAAATTCGGGTTGAAATCCAAAGTAATTTATAACCTTGCCATTAAAGATAAGGTTATCATTATTGATGAAGAGTCTGGAAATCCAAAAGAGGAGTTATCAACAAGCAAGAAAATTCCTGTAACTAATCCTGAAAGGAATAAGTATAAGAAGGGAGGTTTGACAACAAACAAAAAGACTCCTACAGGAAAAGACAAAGCTTCTACAAGAAAACAGAGTAAAAAGAATAAGAAAGGCCCAAAACCTACGATCAAATCTGAAGGGGTTAAGCTCAAGAGAATACAAACTCATTCTCAAACCAAGAATACAAGAAATAACAATTTGGATTTGTTGGCAGAAGCAGCTACATCGGTTTTTCAAGGAGAATTTGCAGTTTGAGAATTTCACCTTCAATGAAAGTCCTAAATTTTGACTGAAAGATGATTGATAATGGAAAAACCTTTTTGTTTCGTTGTATTTAAGATACCATTACTCTTTTTGTTATGATTGGTTGTAACCTGGGCAAGAAAAGGATTTAAAAATGTTCAAAACTAGTTTTTTGTATGACACTACAGGAAGTTCCCGCAGTTTGATACACAGGAAAATATTGGCGCTACAGGAACACCTGTAGTAGGAATTTTTGCAATGAATATGAAAAAAATTCATATTTTCGTAATGGATAAAGGTTGTAAACAAGGTAAGTACCTTATGGATCATTAGATGGAGTAAGACACCTTTTCTGTAGATCTACAGTCTATCTTGGGATACAATGATTCTGTAGATAAGTTATCATTGTTAAGTTGTCAAAGTCTTGATTCGAGTGGATCATTGAAGATCAGGAATATGTTGGAAGGATAAAGAGAAAGATGTAGTGTAATCATCCAGGTGGAAAGAAAGTCAACCAAAGAGATTTTTCTATGCAAGGTTGTTGCCTTAATTATAGGTTCATTTTTGTAAATTGTTTATTGTTTTGTATATCAGTAGATAGAGGCAAAAATTCACCTTGAGCACCTGTAGGGATTAGTTTTGATGTGTCCCTGACTATTAGGTTGAACATAAAAGTATGCGGCCAATGTAAAACACTATATATTGGATAAAGTAGAAAAAAAAGAGGTTGGATCCCTGCTTTTGCTTAAAGGTTCTAATTATAAGACTATTTTGATCCATCCTACCTATGTAAAGATTTCAGTTTTTAATAAAGTCGATGGTTGGTGTGTATCTCTCATATTTGTTTATCACTTATTTTTCCTCATATTGAACATATTGTTGTTGCTATATGATCATATGATTATATGTATGTGCTAAAAAGGTTTCTCTATTTTGTATAGTACAATATTTGCCACATGTGTGTTTGAGTCTTTTAAATCTTGTTCAGAAATGATTTCTGAGCGTAGGTTTATTCTTCTACTAGTCAAGTATATTAAAGAACAAATGCTCTTTGATGATTGTCAGTTTTGTTCCATTAATTCTTCTTAATCATATCTCATACTCTCTTTTTACTCAAGCTCATTTTTATTTACCTGATTTGTTGCACATAGGGAAGTGGTTTTAATAACTCATTCATCAAGCTCCATTGAGATCAAGAGTGTGATCCCTCAACCTATTTAAAACTATTTTCTTTAAACATTTTGAAACAAAGTGTTCTAGGCTTAACTCAACAATAGTATTGAGTTGACTTCTAGTGCAAACATCTTTTGGCGTCATTGTCGGGGAGAGAAATGATGAGATTTTCCTCGGGTAGAATGACTGAAGTTTATAGATCTAGTTGTATATGGTGAAAATATAACTAGACACAAGTTGATTGCAATATGTTTTTCACCTCGTGAATCCACATTAGATACTCTGGTTCCAAAGAGGAAGGGGACTAGAGCCCATCTAGAATGTCTGTTGTTTCAAACCCTGAGAAGATCCTAAAACAATCTAAATCTCTTCAAAAAATAGTGTCTGCGAAGCTATTTCTTTTACCTCCTTTTGAATAATCCACCTTGGGGAAAGAGGAATTTGTTGAACCTGAATCATTTTACACACTCTATCCTGAGATTAGATATAAATGTGAGGAAAACCTTGAATTCCTTGAAGGAGCAGAGTACATTCCCTTAGAAAAGATCCCAATCCTTGAATAAATTCAAGAAGAGAAACCCAATCTTAGTTTTCAAATTAATATCCTTGCTGCTGAAAAACTTGCTGAAGAAATTCTCCAATCTTCTCCAAATATTCAATTGGTGAACATATCTAAGCCCTCATTAGCTTAATCACCACATATAAATCAACCTTTAGGTGGTCAAACAATGGTTGGTGCAACACCACCAAATCCAATGGATGCTATTAGGGTTGCAAGATATGCACCTTTAGTATTTCCAAATAATTTCCATCCTCTCGTAGGAAACGATTACATGAAGTACCTTTGAAGGTTTGACAATGAAGGGGAAACAACTGCAGAGGAACATTTAACTACTTTTTATTCCTTTGCTGACAATTTTCAAGTAGATTATGATGATGTATGGATGAGGCTTTGTGTTCAAAGTTTAGATGGAGAAGTGAGGAAGTGGTTTAGGAATCTAAGAGTTAACTCTATTACTACCATCACAGACCTTGATGCTACCTTCTTGAGAAAGTGGGGAGACAAGAAAGATGATTTGTATTACATGAAAAAATTATGAAATCTTTGAAGAAAAAATGGTGAGTCTGTCTCTGAATTCTCTCATAGATTTAATCGGATGTACCAGAAGATACCAAATGATGTCAGGCCATCTGAAAGGTTAGCCAAGGTCACTTACGCTAATGCCTTTGATACTGATTTTTGTTTTCTACCAAGGGAAGGAATATCAACCACTCTAGATGATATGAAAGATTCAACTCTTGAAGTTGAATCCAACATTATAGAATCATAACAACTCAGAAGAGATAATATAAGGGAAATAAAAAAGAAGAATATAAGTCTTCTTCATCAAATACAAAAAATTAGAAGATTTCCTTGGAGGAGATGACAAGAAAAATGGAGGAAATGTCATTTGAGCTATCTAAAATCAGATTGGAAAAACAAAAATGGAATACACCTCACGAAGGAAATTGAAATACAAATCTATATAGAATACCTTATAATCTTCAGATCATGTTGAGGGACAAGAAGAATAATGATGATTCAAAAATCCAGACACCTCCGTAGAATAATTATATTGAGGAAAATAAAGAAGCTAGAGAGGTAGATGAAGATTTGGATATTCATTTGTTCGGAGATGATATTTCTCTGAGTCACCTAACAAAAAATGAATATGAAGATTGATTGAATGCACAGTCTAGGGAAAGTCCAGATAATATGCTTTGTAACATAGATCAAGAAGGGTACAATCTTAGATCCAAATCAATGCCTGCTAAAACTGTTCCTCAAAAAGACAAATCTGATCCTACTAAACCTAGTTATCATCATCATCATTGTCATCATGGTCATCATTTACATTGTCATTAGATCCATTTCATTCAACTCTAGTTGGAGTTCTTCGTTGACCCTCATAGATGCACCTTCACCTTAAACATAGTCCAACTTCCTAAAAGGGTTATAACTAAGAAATATTCTTGAAGCCTTACCCTTAACTTAGTCTCGCGAGGTTGTCATCATCATTGATTAAATAATTACCATTTTTCAATCAATAACTTAGTCCCTGAAATGTTACGAGATTCTCACTTTCATTGAGGAACCAACTATTGACCATGGCACTTTTTGACAACCATCATGAATAGGGGCAAGTGATTTAGGGTTGATTGGACAATAGGAGCTAATAGTTACATGAACACTAGAATAAATATATGACCAAAGAAATAGGATAAGATGAGTATAAGCACATCCATAATCTAATCATAACTCAAGTTCATTGAACTCATTTAATCTAGTGCTCTTGCTAATCATCATTGTCTTTGTCATTGTCATCATCATCATCTCCATCCTCATTGTCATCCTTATCATCATCGCCATTGTCATTGCCATTGTTATTAGATCCATTTCATTCAAATCTAGTTGGAGGTCTTCACTAACCCTTAGAGATGCGACTTGAGCTTAAACCTAGTCCAACATTTCATAGAGGGCTGCTATATTGTTGTTATATCATAAATGTATTCAAGTGAAACAATTGTTTATAAATTATTATTGCTATTGTTAGATTTTCAATGAGCTATGGCTCATGTATTCCTTTTAAATTTTATGTTAACAATTACTTGAACCATAACTATTGCAACAAACCAATATCACAAGAAGAATATCCATGCACAAGTACACATGAAGTATCCTGGGAAACCCTTCTCAAAAAGGGAAGAAAAACCAACCAATCCTTTGCTATATTCCTTAAGAGAAAGACCTCCCACACCATCACCAAACTTAGCACACAAGAGGGTGCTGCAATTCTCATAATTTTAGACCACAACTTTTGAAATCATGAGATGACATAATGATAAGTGTGTTTCCTCAATGGGGATTCACATTTATTTATATAAAACTTGCCACATCAAATGATATGTCTATTGGCACAATAGGGCCGACCTCAATAACTCAAAATATAATTAATAATTACCATATTAATTATCTTTTATATTAATTATTAATCACATTAAGGTGGGGCAGACCTGTACCCTTTACATTACAATTAGGGTTACATGCAGGTCCGACTCTTGAAAAATATAGCAAGGGATCTTATACACCCACTAGTGCTCATCCTCTAGGGGCATATCCATAGGGATGTCCATATCTCTGTCTCACTGCATTACACAGAAGAACCTCTTCTTCACTAGTGCTCAACCACTAGGATTATGTTCACCTGTGCTCGTCCACATGCACGTCCACTCAACATATATTCTTTCCCACTGCATTATAGAGGGGAGTCATCTAGAGTTTCTCATCAACTCTCTACTTAGAGGAGGATAATACATCATCTTCATTTTTTTTCTCATGACGATGCACCCAACACTTTGGGATTTCACACGTTCACCTTGTGGTCAGCCACAAGCATGTCATTTCTGCAGAAATCCTTTCTCACTACGTTACACAGGAGAATCATTTGGAGTTCTTCTCAACTCTTTGTAAGGAGGAGGCCATCTCTACGTTCTAACTCTGTCTCAGATACACCCATCTCAATAACTCTCTCTCAGGTTTGTGTCCTGGAGAATGTCTCACGCAGCTGTAATCATCAACACTCCCTCTCAGCTAGGGAGGCATTCTTCATTGGGCCAAGTCTCACACAGAAGTGATTCAAACTTTATAGTGAAGGTAGTTATCAACACTCCCTCTCAACTAGGGAGGTATACTTCACCAAGATAATTTGTTGAATATGTCTGCAATCTGCTCATGTGTAGGAAGGTACTGCATGTGTACTATTTTCCTCTGCATCATGTCTCTGATATAATGATATTTTATCTCAACGTGTTTTGATCTATCATGAAACATGGGTTCTCAAAGAGATTTACACACAGCTCTAGTTATCATCATAGGATCCATATCATGATCAAGTAAATATGTCAGAAGCTTGTGAAGCCATATTGCTTCACACACTCAATGCTACATACTCTGCTTCTATGATACTCAAGGCCACAGAGTTTTATTTCTGCATTAGGAAACCATGGCAATCTTCATGGTAAGACAAAAACTGGATGTGCTCTTTCGGTTCACTATACTCTCTACTCAATCTATATAGGTATATCCATGCAAACTCAAGTCTACACTGTATACACATCACAGTCCATATCTAACTGTGTTTTGTAGATGTCTCAATACATGTTTCGCAGTTGTCCAATGAGCCTGTCTTGGCTGACTCATGGAATGACTAAGTACATTCACTCCATAACATGAATCCAGTCTGGTGTTAACCAGATACATTAGTGATCCAATTAGCTATGGATCAATCTCATCTGAATCATATTTATTCATTTTCTTCAAATCCATCAACGTGGATTTTCATTTTGTCATACTGAGCTTCTTTAATATTTCCACTGTATATTTTCCTTGACTTAGAAAAATCTCATCGGTCCTCTATCATAATTCTTTTCCCAAGAAGTAGTGCATCATACTCATATCCTTCATCTCAAAATCAGAAGTGAAAGCTTACTTGTATCCAACAACAAGGATTTCTGAATAAGTTATGAAAATCAGGTTCTCGTCACCAATACTGTAATAACATAGTTTTGGATCAACAATACTCTTGTTGAAAACAAAAATTATCAAGAATCCATCTATCTGATGTAGTTTCCAACTCATGGATGGTATTATAGTTGGAAGTGTATCAGATTACTGGATCAAGTTGTCTCATCATAGTTTACTCCCTCTGCTTGTGAGAATCCTCTGACTATAAGTATCATTTTATATTTCTTGATACTTCCATCAACTGCATGTCTTTCTGCCTCTTGCAGAGTTTTTCAATCCCATACATGCTTTTTATAGCCTACTGCAAATTCCTTGGGAATACCAACTGGAGCAACTGGATCAACATGTTAATGGCTATCTCCCTCTGGACTGATGAAGAGGAAGAAGGTACTTTCCCTCTTTCTCAATTAGTTTGACTCCTTATGAATCAAGTGAATCCCTCTGAAGTCTAAAGGATAAGCTTATTCCTTTGTTGTTAGCCTGCCTAGAACAAAAAAACAAACAAAAGGAAACAAGACAAGAATATCTCCTAGAGGAGATTCATGAGTACATCTCTAGAGTCAAAACATTTTAAAGATTGTTGTCACGACTACAACACCTACTTGTAATGTAGAAACCTTAGAAATGTAGGTTATAGTCATGATAAAAAAAAAATCAAACCTAGAGTCTTCACTTTCAATGTGTTGTTCTTTTGAATGCACGAAGACTTCTCTGGGTCCATGATTTGCACTAGGGGTTCCTTCCTCCTGCAAATACCCCTTCCTCTTGCAAATACCCTTATGAAAATGATGCAAATAATATATACAAGTTCATACCTGAGAGTGAACACCACTAGAGGTTATGCTTCAATGTTATTATGAGCAATGACATTCCTTGCAAGTTTGCCTTGTATCCATCTGTACCATACAAGTCTCTGACGAGGTTTTCATCATCCTTTATTGCTGTAACTGGCATGAGAGTATCACATATTTGGAATTTTGTCCTTTTGTTGGTGATACAAATTGATATGATTGTTTTAGTTTATCAATTTTATGTCCACTGTTTGACATTTAGCAAAATTTTAAACACACTATTGTAGCTATCCTTCTAGCTTCTGTTGCTACTTAACTCTGTTATGTCTTGACTTCAGATCTGTATTTTAAGGGTTTCAATTTGGTTTGTAACATCTTCAATGAACTTTAGACAAACCATCAATATCATTCTATGTTTACTGGGATATGCACTAGCACTATCATTTAAACACTTGCATCAAAGAAGAATGGAGATATCCCGCTTAGATACAAGCCTTGAACTATCCGAAGGAATAATATTTGATATAGGCGAATCATGCAAGGTGTCTCCATATTCATCATCGAATAATGGAGTCAAATTGTTAAGAGCATTCAGAATTAGTGAGAAGTCTCTTGAAATATGAGGGTTGGATGAGCCATTGACAAGAGCATTTTCCTCTACAACATGAATATTGAATGAGCCACTAACAAGAGTATCTTGAAGAAGTGAAGAGACCTCTACAATAGGAAGATTTGCTGAGTCTTCGGTGGAGTCCTCGTTAGTCATAGGAGTCTAACTAGAAACCATAGAAAGGGCACTTGTAGAAGTAGAGAGAGGAACAACACCATCCTTTGAAGGAGAAGGGTCCATTAAAACATGACAATAATCATCTAGGAGAGATCCTGCATGGTGACGAGATGACAAATTGATGGAAACTCGGAAGACAAACCACTGTCACCTCAATTTGTCTTTCTGTGCTTCAGGGTGAGTGTATATCACCTCTAAGGGGGATTCCCTACTCAAATGTTGCTCTAGTATGCCCAACACTAAAGGAATTAAGGATCCTCTGTTTTGTATGTGTGGCTGGAACTTAAAATCACACCACCATGATTAAAAAAATGAAACAGTTGTAGGCATTCTTGCAACTTGTTATGTTATTTCAATGGAAAAGAATTTGTCCCATCAAATGAGGCACGTGTTTCAAGGTTGAATAGGCTGAGCACAGAGCTGGTAGAGATTGTTTCCTTCTAGCTTTATAGACCATGTATAAACATAAAATCTGGGCAACAATATGACTCAAAAATTTAGTTGATTGTGCTGCTAGTATATTGCATAAGCCTGCCCTCTTAGCCGTTTAAAAACACTCAGGAAGTCAGTTGTTGCAGGTCGACCACTTTATTTTGACAAACGACCTCCTCCTAGGTTCCGGGCTCCTCTCCTCCACCATAGAACTTTACCACAAAACTTTAGAAGGGGTCTGACCCTTCTCTTCTAGGTTGCGACAACCCTTTTCTTGCCACATAAAACTATTCTCTTCCCATGACTGCCTTCCTCTAATTGTTGTGGGGTTTGGCCTCATTTATTTGCAAAGGCAACAAGAGTTTGGAAATATTTTAGGTGACCACAGTCTTCTTTCATTCTTGAGAAAGTGATATTCTTTAAGACGTGCTTTGATACCATGTTAGATTTTCAATGAGCTATGGCTCATGTATTCCTTTTAAATTTTTTGTTAATAATTACTTGAACCATAACTACTGCAGCAAACCAAGATCACAAGAAGAATATCCATGCACAAGTACACAAGAAGTATCTTGGGAAACCCTTCTCAATAAGGGAAGAAAACCCAACCAATCCTTTGCTACATTCCTTAATAGAAACACCTCCCACACCATCACCAAACTTAGCACACAAGAGGGTGCTGCAATTCTCATAATTTTAGACCACAAATTCTGAAATCATGAGATGACACAATGATAAGTGTGTTTCCTCAATGGGGATTCACCTTTATTTATATAATACTTGTCACATCAAATGATGTGTCTATTGGAACAATAGGGTCGACCTCAATAACTCAAAATATAATTAATAATTACCATATTAATTATCTTTTATATTAATTATTAATCACATTAAGGTGGGGCTGACCTGTACCTTTACATTACAATTAGGGTTACATGTAGGTCTGACTCTTGAACAATATAGCAAGGGATCTTATGCACCCACTAGTGCTCATCCACTAGGGGCACATCCATAGGGATGCCCACATCTCTGGCTCACTGCATTACACAAAAGAACCACTTCTTCACTAGTGCTCAACCACTAGGATTACGTTCACCTGTGCTCATCCACATGGACATCCACTCAACATATCTTCTTTCCCACTGAATTACATAGAGGAGTCATCTGGAGTTTCTCATTAACTCTCTTCTTAGAGGAGGATAATACATTATCTTCATTTCTGTTTTCATGACGATGCACCCAACACTTTGGGATTTCACACGTTCACCTTGTGCTCAGCCACAGACATGTACAACTCTGCAGATCTCCTTTCACGCTATGTTACACAAGAGAATCACCTGGAGTTATTCTCAACTCTCTGTAAGGAGGAGGCCATCTCTACATTCCAGCTCTGTCTCAGATACACCCATCTCAAGGGCTCTCTCTTAGGTTTGTGTCCTGGAGAATGTCTCATGCAGCTGTAATCATCGATATATATTATGGTCAAACTTTTAATTGATTGTTGATATTCATTTCTAGTATTTTTATATGTTTAATTTAGAAATTAAACAAATAATATGATATAAAGAAACTTGAATATAGGGGCAAGTAATTTAGGGTTTATTGGATAATAGGTTGAATAGTAGGATACCTTTGTTGAAAGGTTGTATAATAGATTCATTAATTTAGTTCTGCTTTTCCTCAACTTCATGTCAAAAATATAATTTTTGTGAACACATTGATGGATTTTGAGTTTGTTCAAAATATGTAATTTTGTGAAGGCCTAGAAGCATTTTAGGTGTGTTAAAAAGATTGAATTTTGTGAAGATGCTAATGCATTTGGGGCATGTTAAAAAGGTCATATTTTTTGAAGGTCCTGATAACTTTAGCGAATACTGAAAGGTGGAATTTTTCAAAGCCCCATATGCATTTCGATGTTTTTAAAAAGACCAAATTTTATGAAGGCATTGATGCCTTCTAGGTGTGTTAAAAAAATCAAAATTTGTGAAAAAAATAATTTCTTTCAAGTGTCTTGAAAAGATATAATTTTGTGAATGCATTGATTTGTTTTGAGTGTGTTCAAAAGATTTAATTTTGTGAAGGTATTGATTCCTTTAAGGTGCGTTAAAAATATTGAATTTTATGAAAACCATAATGCATTTGGGTTGTGTTAAAAAGGTCAAATTTTACGTTACGAGTGCTCGGAAACCCACTTGCATATCTTAAACGAGTATCAAAGAATTTCACTTTTCAAAAATCACCTTCATTTGTGGTTGACCAGAATTGACCCTAAAATGATATGAGTTTGATTGAATGATTCCAGATAAAGCCTCAATGTTGCGAGTGCTCGGTAACCCAAGTGCATCTCTTAAATCGTAATTTTCATCAACATCCATGATTTTCATCATCTTCATCATTGTCATAATTTTTTTCATTTCCATTGTCATGATGATCATCATATTATTAGCATGATAATCAAAATTTTCATCCTCCTCCTCCTCCTCATCATCATCGCGATCGTTGTCGTCATCATTGTCATTGTCATTGTCATCATCATTGTCATTATCATTTTCATTTTCATTGTCGTCATCATTGTCATTATCATCATGGTCATTGTCACTATCGTCATTGTCGTCATCGTCATTGTCATCATGAATGTCATTTCCATTGTCATGATTATCATCATATCGTCATCATCATAATCAACTTTTTCATCCTCCTACTCATCATAATCATTATCATCATAGTCATAATTGTAATTGTCATCGTCATCATTGTCATTATCATCATAGCCCTCATAATCATTATAAGTTTCTTCATCATCAACATATTCATCGTCATATTCATCTTCATTGTCGTGATTGTCATCTTTTCCATATTCATGATCATCATCATATCATCATCATTATAATCAACATTGTCATCCTCCCCCTCATCATGATCGTCATAGTCATCATCATCATTGTCATCGTAGTTATTTTCATCATTTCCATTGTTGTCGTCATTGTTGTCATTGTCATCATCATCATCATCATTGGCATTCCCATTGTAATGATCATCATCATCATATTAAACATTATCAAAGGGGACACAATATAAGTATAACAGTGTAGCATATGTGAAATGAATACAATTACATTTACCATATAATTTACATATTAATTCCATTGCATAGATGTAGGATTATCTTAGATTGGTCATTGTATATAACCCATCAATTTGAGCAAAGAATCTATTGTCTTTCACCCACCATCCTGCTAAGAGTTTTTTTATATCATTATCTCAGTGTAATTGCTCTACAAAACCAATTATCATGTATTTCTCCAATTGATGTAGTCTGTAGTATTTATATAACTTAGAATATTGAAATGAAGTAATACATCTTCCTTCATCATTAATAATTATCCTATTCTTTGTATCAATATGATTTATAACCCATTCTATAGCTTTAGAACATGGCATTACACGGGTTCTAGAAACTACAATGTGCAAATGGGATCTTATTATGTTGGAGAACACAAAGTCATCAACATTTCCAATAGCTAGATCACTTGGGGGAATTACAATTGGATAATATTCTTCTCTGATCTTCTTATAAATACTCCCCCCTCACCCATGTTGGAAAATTTGTCTAAGATTTATAAGGGCCTCAATATCCTTGAAGATGGGTCTTACTAGTCCAATGCCATGTTTTTCCAATCACAGACGTGTATTGCTCAAGAATTATTTCCATGTGGAATTGGGAAATCTCAACAACTGGATTTCCCTTTGGGAGACTATTTTGGAGTTCCATAGGTGGATCTTCTATGAGGAATGCTATTTGTGATAAAAAAGTGAATTCTAAAATTATTTTTTCATGTGGTTCATGGAACCGAATATTGGTGCTCACTACTTTCACGGATAACCACCCCGAAACTTGCGAGAGAACATGGGGAGGCCAAACATTTTTGGAATATCGGGGGCTCAACAACAAGAGAAACTTATAGATCCATTTAAGGGCACAACATGCCACTCACAAGGAATTGAACCTATGTGGGAAGGGTAACAATCATTCCTCCCAACAACCCAAGCTACATCCAATGGACAAATTCTAAAATTATTATCTACATAAAATTATTTTTTGAGCAAAGCCTGCTTTCTTTAACTATTCATCGCTAGTAGAAATGAATTTCATAAAATGATTAAAATTAAAATCCTATTTAATTTCAACCATCAATAGTAAGGTTCAAATAAGAAAAAATAGTCACAATGATAGTTACTTATATCATTTGGAAATTACCTAAAAATCACTATAACGAGTTGATCTTACTCTGCAATGAGAATACCAAATCCACCAAACACTAATATTCACTCTACTCAAAGAAAACTAAATGCACCAAACACTGTAATCCACTACCCTAGAAGAATGCTTATTGAATAATCTTGCCTTTGAAGATGAACAATGTCTATCAAGTGTTTAAGTAGAGTTGAATTCAATTCTAGTGATGATGAGTTCTCTAATCTAAACATTGAAAAATATTCTACATGATGAGATCTCATTCATTTAGGCAAGGCTATCTAGCTACATGATGGGAAAAACGTTTTTTGCAAAGCAACACCATTCAATGGTTATCATGTGAAATTTTAACTTCGAGTGGCCCTAAATCTCAACTTTCACTCTACTAAAACTTTAAAAATCGAGTGAAAGGTAATATTAGTGGTAATAATAAAAACTTTAAACGGAGGAGGAAGTCAAATCCAAAGTCCATAGAAAGTCCAGGATAACCCAGATGTTATTTATCTAGCGTAGGAATAATTTTAGTAAAAAATGTTGGATTACTGAGAGGGGGGGTGAATCCGTAATGAGAAGTTTATACCACTTATTAATCCTTTTAACCACACTGTATATTCTTTTAACTTATTCTACAATGTTCATCATCTCATCATCCATATATTATTGCATATTAAACATTAACATCCATCAATGCATAATGAACAATAATAGACACATCCACATAATAAACATTACACAGGTATTTTACGTGCAAACCTAATGTGGGAGAAAACCACGAAATGATTTTCTTATATGTCAAAGAATTAAATTCAAGGAAGCACCAACTTCTAATTCTATGGATCCAACCAAAAGGATGCTCTAACCCCCCGTGTTCTTCAACTCCAACCAGAAGGTGGCTACAACCACCCAATTCTCTGGCTCCAACCAGAAGGAGGCTCCAACACCCTAATTTTGATGCTCCAACCTGAAGGAAGCTGCAAATCCCTGATTCTCCGGCTCCAACTGGAAGGAGGCTACAACCCCCTTTCCTTTCTCCATCCTGCTGCTCTGAAATATAAGTGCCAAATGTAGAGAACCTGTCACTGCCACTATCACTCTGTCACTGTCAACCTGTACCAACAATCTGTCACAATCTGTACCAAAAACCTGTCACAACCTGTACCATCAATCTGTACCAACAACCTGTACCAATCAACCTGTACTATCAACCATGTACACCAATCACTCACACAACCTATGCCATCAAAAGTGTATCAACCATGCACATCACAATACCTCATAACCATCACCAAGATCAATATGTGATTTTAATAATATATGTCACATCATCCATATACCATGTTTCAACAATACTACTAGCAAGTGCCTCTAACAAAGTACCAAACATGTACCAATCATGTATCAACAACACATCAAATATGACTCATCAATATGTACCAACATCATCAACTATACACCTCATGTATGTGCCAACTCACAAACTACATGCCTCAACCATGTACCCAACATGTACCTCAACCATATAACAAAGACATACACCAAGATATCCAATGAAATGCCTCTAACAATACATCACACTATATATAAAATAAATAACATAAACCCTTACATCAAACCATAATCCAAAACCTCATTGTTATGTAGGCTCAAGCATGACCCATATCATGAACACATGTAACCATAAAAAACATGCATATAAATATACTTGTAACTCTGTAACAAACCTAGTGTATGTGATCACATACCTGTAGACCTTCCTTAACTTCAACAACAAGAGAATATCATTTTCATCAAAATTTACCTTAGTCTCACATGACTAGTTTTTGGATTAGTCAAAAAGCCTAACTTGCAACAAGAATAAATTTGTAACTGTAATGAATAAAGGTATGCAAATTATATGAAATATTATTTAGTTTATTCTCTACAATTCCTCTTGGTTTCACTACTTTGAACCTCCGGTTTCACTACTTTGAACCTCCTAGAAAAGGATTTATAGCAAAAATGACAGACCTTGCTGAATTTTGGTTTATTCTATAGAGCGAACTTGTACGACATACCATGTACTCACTATTTGATATTTTATTCTAAAACTAGAACACAAAAAACTATGGTTTGTACACTTTCCATTTCAATTGCTCTCACATCATTTAGATTTTCTATGAATAAGTTATGACTGTTTTACCCATAACACCTGTTTTAAACTAGTTTTAGGACTAGCCACAAACCCTATCTTCCACATAGATTATCTCCCAAAATACAACGACCCACAAGCTGAATTTTTTGTCACAGTTACCAGCATGTGTCTTCTCAACAACCCATGTGTTTTTATATTGGAATCATTCTAGAAAAAATGTTATTACAAAAGTGGTGAGATGACCTATAGATAACATACCTTAGAAAGCATCATCAAAAGACTTTATCCTCCCTTGAATTTTTGGCCTTCTTTACTTCACCTTCCCTCTGAAATTCGCCTTAGATCTCCTTTGGTTACCTCAGTCACTTATAGGTATGCAATATGCTTAAAATAGGTTCTAATAGGAGTACATTTCTCTCTTATTTATACTTTGCCAAGTGCCTTCCTCTAGAAGTTTCCTTGTAACTGTTTTACCCATTCTCCTTAATTTAGGGCTAACCCACTTTCTTGTTGCAACTAAATTTCCCTTAATTAGTCAAATTATAAATACTTGTTGCAACTGATTTACCCATAATTAATTAATTTTTTGTTCAACCACTTTCACTATTCAACCTTCTTGTTACAACTACTTTACCAAGAATTAATTAATTTCTTGTTCAACCACTTTGACCATTCAACCTTCTTGTTACAACTACTTTATCCATACATAATTTCTTGTTACAACCACTTTATTATTTAATTTATTTATCTTTCAACCACTTTGACTAGGGAACTTCTTCTAGGAGCTTCTAGAATAAATTGCCTTCTTTGACCCTAGGGGCTAGATAACTCATGAGGGTTCTCCAACTTCTCAAGGCCATATCTCTCCACATGGAGTTCCACATATCACCGGAAAGAGCATGACATGTACTATCCATCCATGATAGTCTCACCTGCATATTCATTAATGTATTTATTCCTCAAACAAACTTAGGTCCCTTACCCATACTTTTGTGCTACTAGAATTCGCTACTGGAATTCTCCAAGGATTGAAATCAATATACAATATCACTCTTCAAGGGTTGACATCAATGACAACCAACTATACAAACCATATTTCCATCAATATAAACCAACTGTCCAATAGTCACCCCCTTTAGCATTGATGGCAACACCAACATTGATGGCAACACTTAGTCATGGAAACACTGCCATCTCTCCTCATCAATGTTTCAATCTCTCTCCCTTTCACATCAATGAAAAAGGGTATCTCCCTTTGGGGTTGCTCCCCCTGACTGAACTCTCCTTGGGGATGCTCCCCCTATCTGTACTATCCTTTGGGTTTCTCCCCCTGTCTAGATGCCTTTGATCTTTCTTTGTGTTTCTAAGCCTTAGATTACTCTCTCTTCCTTTATCTGAATAATCTCTCCCCCTTTGACAAAGGGTATCACTCCGATGCAATGCTGATGGAATGGATTCCAATGTTCCCTCTATGATCATCTCTATCACCTCTCCTCCTGGAATCATACCTTTTTTCTAACCTCTCTATCTGACAACTTCTCTGAATGATCTTTATGCATGTATTCCTACTTCTGTTCCTCTTCCTTTGAATTATTTGTAAGATGTCGTGTAGAAAAATTATAGGGATTCCTGTACCTGCTTCCTTTTGGATTTTTTTTCCATTGGTACTTCCTTGTGTAATCAACTGACATATATAAAAAACATTCAAGAATAAGCATTCAAATATTCCTGTAACATTATCATCCATTATGATAATATTCCTTTATCTCTGAACCACTCTATGAACCAATATATGAACCATTATTTGAATCAATCTTTGGATCAATGCTCTCATCCACTGTCATATATCTGTCCAAACCTACTAAGTTTTCATATGGATCCATATCTATCCATACTTTCCAAGTCTCTGCTACTCAACTACCCACACTACTGACCCATCTGTCACTGTACTATCATGAAGTCTTCACTGCTGCAACTGATCATCAAATGTCAATTGTGTCCACTGGTATTCTCAATTTGTAAACCTAATTTGGAACAACATGTGTTGAAGATATATATGTTTGAATACAATCATAGACTTTTGCCTGTGTAATTTTTTCAACTGATCAATCTGTCATAATGTACTTCTTCTAATTGACTTCTCTCAGTCTTTCTACTTGAACTCTGTAAGCTGCTCGAAAGATGGTTCTCTGATCTATCTTATCTAATGCATAGAATCCCCCTGTCTAATATTCAGACTACCTGAGAGTCTCCAACATGGATGGCTCAAAATAATACCTTCTCTGATGCAGAGTCATCTTCCTCTTCGTTTGTAGAGTCATTATCTCTTTGAACTCTAACATCTCCCTTTCTTCCCGTGGATTGATCTTTCCCTATAATTCCTGAAAGTACAATCTCTTGAACCTGTTATTTATTCACCCGTCCTTATTTTCTTTCATTTATTTTCCAAACCTTTATCTAAAATCTTCTTTTTTCTTTGTAGATTTGTCTTCATCTTGTGTTATTTCCAATCTTGCGATCTTTGGGACCTGGTCTTTGTTCACTTGTTCTTCATGTTTTATTATCCATACTTTCATATATCTGATATCAATGTTCTCTTTCATGGATATATCGATCATGCTTCTACAATCACGAGACATGTGTCCATAGTTATGGAATTTGTAACATTCAATGTTATTTGGGGTCACACAAGCATTTATTTCTTGATCATTTCTTCCATAATCCCTACAATTTTCACCTTATGTCCAAAGTTAGTACAATAAATAAAAAATGACCATAAAAGAAATTTACATACCTGGAAGTGGGTGATCTTCTTTGTGTTGTAGTCCTTCTGAAATCATGCTTTGGTTGATCACATCTTCTCTTCTATTGAATCCTTCATTATGAGTGAATTTTCTTGGTTGGATAAATCTAGAAGGTCTTCTTTGATATCCATCTCTTATGTACTCTTCTTCTTGAGTCTTTTGTCCTTTTGGAATATTCTTCTTTAAGGGATTGTATTCTTTCTTCTTTATGGAACCTTTGATGACTTATGCATAACTCTTATGCTTCTATTCACTTTTCCCTCCGGATGACCCGTTCCATTTCTCTTCAATTATATTTACTGATGATGTGGATGCTTCTTCAATGTTTTTGCTGAGCTTGACAACTTATACCCTTAACATAACAACTTCTTCTTCAATATTATCTACCTCTTCTTCCTTATTCATCATCTGATTCCTCATGAATTCTTCTATTCTCTTTTCTTCTTCAAATTGAATATTTAGTGTGATTATTTCATCTTCAAGTTTTCTTTCTTTTTGACTGAACTCTGCTTCAAGATGATTTAAATCGTTAGTTCTTTCTTTGAGATGATCTGTCAATATCTTCTCTCTCTTCTTTGCTTCTTTCTTCTATTATGTTATTTAGCTTCCAAACATTGCTTTTGATCTTCTAGATTTTCTTGATCCCTTATGGATTCTTCTAGCTGAGATATTAAGCACTTAATGACCTACTGTGCTTCTTAAAAAATTTGAACACTTTCCTTTTGCTTCATAAATTATTTCTTGAGTGACACATTTTCTTCTCTTTATTTATTTAGTTCATGTAAAGAATTGATAAATTTTGATTCATGATTCATATTTTATTTTTATTTTTTGTCTCATTACTAATCTTCAAAGATGAACATTCAATTTCAAGATGTCTGCGCTCTTCACAATTAAATCAAAAGAACCCACCTCTGTTGGCTTCTATCACTTCACATTCTTCTTCTTCTTCTGAATCTGTCTGACATGATGATAAATTTTCTTCCTGTTTTGTACCTGTATCTGCTTTATAAAAAATTGACTCTGTAGCTTATCCAAAATTTCTTTAGCTGATGAACACTTTCCAACCTTTTCTCTTACCAGACTAGGTACTCCTTCCTAGATGAAATCCATTTCTATTTTTTTATTCTTTTTCAATTCCTTCTTGGCTGTAGTCTTTTCTTTCTTTGTAGCATCGTATCCTGTCACAACTGAATACCAAATATCATATCCCCGTGCCTTTAAAAAGGTTCTCATCCTTATGCTCCACATATTATACTCTAGACCATTATAACCATTAAACATTGGTACTCCATTCTCAGTATATTCCATGATCTCGTTCTAGGGTTTAACTTGTCTCTTGAAGGAACCTCGCTTTGATACCAATTGTTGGATTACTGAGAGGGGGGGTGAATTAGTAATGAGAAATTTATACCACTTATTAATCATTTTAACCACAATGCATATTCTTTTAACTTATTCAACAATGTTCATCAATTCATCATCAACATATTATTGCATCTTAAACATTAACATTCATCAATGCATAATGAACAATAATAGACACATCCACACAATACATAATACACCAATATTTTATGTGCAAACCCAATGTGGGAGAAAACCATACAATTATTTTCTTATATGTCAAAGAATTACATTCAAGGAAGAACCAACTTCCAATTCTTTGGCTCCAACCATAAGGATGCTCCAACCCCTGTGTTCTTCAGCTCCAATCGGAAGGTGGCTATAACCACCAAATTATATTTCTCCAACCAAAAGGAGCCTCCAACCCCCTAATTTTCAGGCTCTAACCCGAAGGAAGATCCAATGCCCTGATTCTATGGATCTAACTGAAAGGAGGCTACAACCCCCTTTCATTTCCTTGTCTTGCTGCCCTGAAATATAAGTGCCAAAATTAGACAACCTGTCACTGTCACCAAATCAACCACTGTCACTGTCAAATTGTACCAACAATTTGTCACAACCTGTACCAACAATCTGTCACAACCTGTACCAAAATACTGTACCAATCAACATGTACTATCAACCATGTACATCAATCACTCACACAATCTATGCCATCAAAAGTGCATCAACCATGCACATCGAAACACCTCATAACCATCACCAACACCAAGATGTGCTTTTAATAATATATGCCACATCATCCATATACCACGTGTCAACAATACTACTAGAAAGTGCCTATAACAAAGCACCAAACATGTACCAATCATGTATCAACAACACATCAACTATGACTCATCAAGATGTACCAACATCATCAACTATACATCTCATATATGTGCCAACTCATCAACTACATGCCTCAAACATGTACCCAACATTTACCTCAAACATATAACAAATACATACACCAAGATATCCAAAAAAAGCCTCTAGAAATACATCACACTATTCGTAAACCAAATACCATAAACCCTTACATCAAACCATGTGCCAAAACTTCATTGTTGTGTAGGCTCAAGCATGTACCATGTTGTTGTAGCCGCCTTTCTTAACTAGTTTAAATGTAATTCTTAAAATCAAAGGTTGTAAGTTGTCTTTTACTTCGTGACCTTTACCCACTGAAAATCTCAGTAGTCTTGATATGTGAATTGGCGATGACCGTTGTAATCCTAAGCCATTGACATTTAACTATTAAATGAGATTTTTCACTTTTATATACCTCGGGATATCGCGCTTCGGGAGTTACAAGTCACACGGTTTCCAAGCCCCAATGCACGAAGTCGCAAAACAACCTTGAAATCTTACCCGAGTTAGCGTCGAGAGTAAAGTTCCTTAAACCTTAGTTAAGTGCTGTCGGGATTTCGCATCTCGGCGATCGCTCTCCCAAAAAATCTTATCGTCATAACTCCGATAGGAAAAGTTGCAAGATAGTTTCAAAAGTCACTCGGGTTAGTGTCAGGGGTAAGTCGTTTTAAACCGTAGTTAAACAATGTCGGGGTTTCGTGACTTGGCATTCATTCTTCCAAGAAACTATACCTTCGTAGCCTCGAGTCGTGAAATCACAATATTAATTAAACACTTAATCTGGATCACGTTTTTTCTTAACTAGATCGCGTCATCGCGATCTCGGGTTTTAGGGGCTTGAAGGATAGGAGTGAAATCTCCCGATACGGAAAACGTCGAAAAGGGTGATTAAAGTTTAAAGAAAACCTAATTAAAGAAGCTAAGTCAGATTAATCAGTGCATTAATACAAATAGTAACATGCACCATCTACGGGTTAAATTTAAATGTTTTTTACGCTAACTTGTGTCACAACTCGTCAAAATTTATGGCATTTATTTGAAATGAGGTGAAGTGATAGGTAAAGATATTGTTTTTATTGCTAAATCTTTCTCTAAAAACGATTTGACCGTTCTGTTCATAAGGACATCGGGGTTTTAAATGGTCGAGATATAGAGTTCTTTCTCTCATTGTTTCAAATTTCATTTCTATCTTGCACAAAGAATCTTTTCTCATCAGGGTAATTTCCTAGTATGTATCTACATTTTTACTACATGAGAGCTAAGTCAGAGTCCTCTGTCATAGCCCCATGAAAAGCGTCCAAGGCGATTGCTGAGATTTCAGGGCAAGGCTCAGATGCTGTTTCTGATAGTTCACCCCGAAGTATTGATTCTGTCAGAACCTGGTCATACATCTCCGAGGTTCTTCAGTCCGAATTGGTGAACTGTTCAGATGATTCCAGCGATAATGAGAAGGACGATTTGGCCACCAAATACAAAATCGTCGTTCAAGCAGAGATGCATAAGATAGTGTCCAGGGCACGACTCCTTCCCTATTATGATATGATCTGATGGGCACTAGATCATGTGGATATCCCGACCAGAACTATTATCAGTGAGTAGAAGGTGACCATTGGGACCTTCAGACCAGAACATTTGCAGGTGATGTACCAATTGTCACCCACACCAAACTTCTCACATAATGCTGAGTTTCTGGATGGTTTTAAGAAGAAAGAGTGTGAGCAATATGACATAAAATTGTCTAATCTGATCAAGGATTGGGTCTCGCACCCCACAAAGTTCAGGGTGGATGGTAACAGATTTTATTCAATCTCTTCCTTGGAACTGCAATTCAAATATATAGCAATGATGACTTGTAGGTTGTATGGAAAGGAGGAAACCACACATTTGTTTCTCCCATGGGTGCCTCTGATTCATATAGTCACTGCAGGCTATTCCTTCGACTGGGCCAAATTGTTTTCAGATAGTTTAACCAGCCGGATTACCGAATATCGGATGCAGAGGACAAGTGGGAAGGCCACTTCATTTTTTATGTTCGCCTACATCATGGATGTTGTTTGTTTCATGACGCCTTTCCCTCTAATGAGTTGGAGATGGAATCCATCTGAGGCTGAGCCTATCCATGTCTACCACTCAAAACTTTGGGAAGATAAGGCCACATAATTCATATATGAAATTTTTAATTGGGTAATGGTACCAATGCATGTCTCCATATTCGACAACCCACTACCCAGGATTTCAGATAACATTGCCACTAACCTGAGAAACATGGCCGACTGGTACGTAGAGGCATAATTTTCATACATCAGGGTTTTCGACACCTCTGTTCCCCCCTATGCTCTACCATTATTCATACTGGATAGGCTGGTTTGTCGCGAAATCGCTAGGCAAACCGTGATTGGTGGCATAAGCAAAGAGCTTAAAGGATTTTCAAAGAAGGTATGGCCTCCCTTCCCCATTCATTTGAATACATATTCTTTATTAGATTTCAGACACGCAAAAGCCGAGACAACGACTTTGGAGGATATTAAATTGGTCCACATTGAGTTCAAGAAGCATGACCCACAAAGGATCATGGGTAATCACATGGCGAGTTGTGGCCTTAAAAGGTATGAACATGAGCATTCGCCTCATGATGACATCTTCCGAGGGGCGAGATCCTATGCCGAGGTCCTAAGTTGGATTCAAACCCTATCACCCGAGGAGATGGTTTATTTCTTCAAATTTTAGGAAAACCAACGGAGCTGCCTTCCCCCAGTCTTACAGGGTAAGAACCTGCCGACTGCATATGTACAGAAAACGGAAGCTAAGGGCTCCAAAGATTCAGGACCTGACCAAGAGGAACACCAGGAAAAGAAGAAGAAAACCGGGGGCCCAAAACAGGAAGTCGAGATCCCCAACCCTCCAAGCAAGCCAGGCTCGATTGTTACCTTGGGGAAATCATCCAAGCATATCAACATCCCCATTGTTTATGTTACTCCCCTACAGTCCACAAAGGGGATCCCAGACGCAGGTTGGATTTTTGGCGAAGAACTAACGCCCATAACTATGGAAGAGTTGCCTCCGAATGAATTTTTCTTCGATAAGAAGAGAAAGGCCATTGTGAAACAAGAACTTTATCGAGAAGCAGGCACAGTAGCTAAGAAATTTAAAATCCTTGCTGATGGGAGAGCCATGAAAAAAGAGGAATTTTCAACTCAAATAGTAGGGACATTAGGGGCTTTTGCTACAACCAACCAATATTCTATCAAGTCCCTAAAAGAACAGTTGAAGTGGAAAAACCACTTGATCAAAACTTTGGAGGCTAAGTTGGCTACAACAGAGGCAACTGCCAGAGATCAGGTGAACACAGGTATAGAGCAAGCTAGAGTAGCTGATCAAAAGGAAATCAAACGGCTCAAATCTGATCTCAAACAAACACAACAGGCGGCCTAGACCAACCAATCACAGATAAGCCATCAAGAGGAATTGATAGGGAAATTACAAGCCAAATTAAATTTCGCTGAAAGCCAGGTGATAGATATCGGGATATTCCAATCCCAAGCCATAGAAATTTGAAAAAGAGTGTCGATAGCTCAACAAGATTTACTTGCTAAAGTGGAGACCATTCAAAACCTTTGCCAAATCATTGATCAAGTGCTGGAAGACATCTCCTTGAGAGAAAGAGAGGCTGGGGTGGCTCGGGTTGTTTTCCAAGAGGCTGTTATAACCACGACGAAAAATGAAATGGGCAGTAGTTCCAGGCTCTCCATCCCAGAGAAGACCAGAGGTAACATCTTACTGAATCCAGGGGAACGAAATATATCAGAGAGCAGAGAGCGAGCTAAATAGGTAAGAAAATTTTGTGAAGAAACTCTCATGGTGATAGATGAAAGTTTGTTGGGTCTTGATAGTGAAAGCAACACCGACACATTGGGCCAGGTGGATATAGCCAAGCACCTACTCAACATCAAGGAGAATGAGGAAAGAGAGTAGGCTGAAATAACATAGGTAACCCAGACATATATAGTCCTAGTGGATAAGTGGCTAATAAAGCCAAGTGTACTGTTATGTTCTATCACCACTGAATACTGACAAGTAGGAGGAAGGTTTCCACAGTTAGCGAAGGATTATTACACCTTCGAGGCAAACAACTAAGTGAAACATTCCAGGTTGATAACCTAGTTGGTGGAGAGGTGCGTCACTTGTACACAGCAGGTGAAGGGGTAGTTTTCGGGTACCAAATAATGACATGTGTCTGGCTGTTCTATTTTTAGAACCCAAAGTTTAAAGAAAGGAAGGTGCTCCATCTGCTCGAAAGAGGACAAAGACAAAGAATTGAAATGCATAAATCTCCTTTTTGTAACCAAAAAAACTCCTGGAACGATTGAGATTCTAGCATGTAGAATTTTGTATAAATATGAAATTAGAAGAAAGAAAAGAGGCTAGACCATTTTTGGTCGATTGTAATAGAGACTCTCTCCTTTTGAAAATTAATACAAATCAATCCGAACACTCATGATTCTGTCAAGACTGTGTTATGAGTTTGTTTCCTCTGTGATTTCATATTCAATTTCAGTTCGCATATATATGTCTGATGAATGTTTCACTGCAATTTAGTAAAACCTCTACCATGGTGATCAATTTTTAGTCGTCTATATCATTTATAGCGTTTCCTCTGTATAGACTATTATTAGGTACAAGACCTGTGAACTCTTTAGATATTCATATTTTATGCTTCGTCAAATTTCTTCTTATCTTTTTCTTCTCCTATTTATAGGGTGAGATTCTCCCTTGATAGGAGCCTTGCATTATAGACAACTTAATGTTTTTCTCACATTTCACACACAATTTATTTAAAAGATAACTCAGTTACGGGAAAAGGCCTTTGGTTTGCACTTTATCTTCAATATCAGATTCAAAAGTTCTCTTTTATACGATCAAATTGATACAACATCAAAAATCTCGACTCTCCTTTAATTTTCCTGTTCCTCTATGAATGTCCCCGTTGCAAGACAACCTAATATTGAACCTGGCTTGTCGGACCAAACCCATATCGCTTTGAAACTTTTCGATACCATACTTAAAACAACCACCACATGGGTAGAACTTGAACGTTCATGGGTTGCGATTGAATGAGATATAAGCATCCAGGAACAGTTGGAAGCGAGACAACGACAACCTGGAAATCAGCCTTAGCTTCCTTTCCTGAAGGTTGATTCTCCCCCCCCCCCCTTTTTTTTATCCTTTACTCACTTTTGGATGCCTAGACTCTGTACTTTCTAAGACTTAAGTACAAACTTTGAAACAACACATGTCATGACCAAATTTAACCATCAAAACATGAATATAAACATACCCGTATGTGATCGTAGAACTGCAGACCTTCCTCAACTTCAACATCAAGATAATATCATTTCCATCAAACTTTACCTTAGTCTCACATGACTAGTTTTTGGATTAGTCAAAAACCCTAACTTGCAACAATAATAAATCTGTACCTATAATTAATAAAGGTCTAAAAATGATAAAAAATATTCTTCAGTGTCTTCTCTGCAATTCCTCTAGGTTTCACTACTTCGAACTTCCCAGAAAAGGCGTTATACAAAAATTGACAGACCTTGCTGAATTATGGCTTATTCTATAGAGAAAAATTGTACGACATGCCACATGATAAATGTTTGATATAATATTTTAACAATGACACACAAAAAACTGTGTTCTGTAATCTTTCCATTTCAATTGATATCAGATCATTTGGATTTTCTATGAAGAATTTATGACCGTTTTACCCAGAACACATGTTTTAGACTAGTTTCAGGACTAGCCACAAACCTTATCTTCCAAAGAGTGTATCTCCCAAAATAAAATGACCCACAAGATAAAATTTATATCACAGTTACTTGTATGTGTCTTCTCAATAGCCTCCAAGTTTCGCTATCGGAATCATTCTATAAAAATATTTATTCCAAAAATGGTGAGATGACTTGTAAATAACATACAATAGAAAGCATAATCAAAAGACTTTATCCTCCCTTGAATTTTCGACCTTCTTTACTTCACCTTCCCTATGAAATTGTCCTTATATATCCTTTGGTTACCTCAGTCACTTATAAATATTCAATATGCTAAAAATAGGTGCTAATAGGAGTCCCCTTCTCTCTTATTTATACTTTTCCAAGTGCCTTCCTCTAGAAGTTTCCTTGTAATTGTTGTACCCCTTCTCCTTAATTTAGGGATAACCCATTTTCTTGTTGCAACTAACTTTTCCTTAATTAGTCAAATCATAAATACTTTGTTGCAACTACTTTTACCATAATTAATTAATTTCTTGTTCAACCACTTTGACTATTCAACCTTCTTGTTACAACTACTTTACCCATAATTAATTAAGTTCTTGTTCAACCACTTTGACCATTAACCTTCTTGTTAGAAATACTTTACCCATAAATAATTTATTGTTATAACCACTTTATTATTTAATTGATTTCTATTTCAACCACTTTGACTAGGGAACTTCTTCTAGGAGCTTCTAGAATAAATTGACTTCTTTGACCTTCTAGGGGCTTCTAGATAACTCATGAGGGTTATCCAACATCTCAAGGACATATCTCTCTAACCTCAAGGAACCACGTGGACTTCCACATATCACCGGAAAGGGAATGAAATGTAATATCCATCCATGATAGTCTCACCTGCATATTAATTTATCGTCATGTCTTTATTCCTAAAACAAACTCATGTATCTTACCCATAGCTTTGTGCTACCAAAATTATCCAAGGGTTGACATCAAGCACTAAGGATTGAAATCAATCTACAATATCACTCTTCAAGGGTTGAACTCAATGAAAACCAACTATCCAAACCATATTTCCATCAATCTAAACCAACTGTCCAACAAAAGCGGTGAACTCTAAACACTTTCACGGAGTGACTTCCAAACTTTCAATTTTAATCAAATTAGTTTTCCTCTCCGATCAGTGGATCATTTTTTCCACTTTTCATTTTAGTAGAGGACACTCTTAACTTTTAGTGGCATTGGAGTTTGAATTTCAACAGAGTTTGAGTTTTACTTTCAAATATGATCAAAACCAAACTTGACTCAACGAATATTTTTTGGAGAATGATTTCAACTTTCAAAAAAACAAAAATGCATATGCTTCTTCGACAACTAAAAGTCACTAGGAAGACTTGCGACCTATGGTGGTAAAGAAAGTGGAGTTCCAACTTCGATGTAAGTGAGCGCTCGCCTTGAATGTGTGGTTTATAATTTTTTTTTTGACACAAAATTCTTTCGAAGTTTAAAGAATAAAAAACCAAGAAAGGAAAAAGACTTGTTTAGAGTATAATTTTCATCAAAATTGAAAAAGGAAAAATTTCAAGAGAGAAGAGTTGAAAATCAAAAGATAAAAAAGAAACTAGTACCGAAAAATTCAATTTTTTTTAGTGTGTGTTGAGGTCTCAACAATATCCTAGAGAACTATGTTGCAATCAATAGCAGAACACTCACTTGTGAGAAGGCAATGATTAATCTTTCCACACTGGCACGAGTGTAAAAACTAGTTACATGATGAAAATTGAGAAAGACTTAACAATAGGGAAGGCCAACATGGATGGACAAGAAATATGAAGAATGAATGACACAGGCTTAAAGACATCCCTTGAACATAAGCATGGCATAATGGTGACTTGGGTAGGAACTAACACCAAAAGGGACCGATGATATAAATCAACGATGTAGATGACATTGAATATTCTTCCTTGTGATTGGAAGAGTAACCAATTGGAAGAATATTAAAAACTCAAAAAACATGTTTCAACTCCTAAGGCAATACTAAAACCCAATTACTCAAGAGTGGAATCAAAATAGGTTCTTTGTTCAAGGGTGGTATAATTGGATTGCTACCACACATAAAATGACTATAGAGATGTTGATTCTTACCCCCCTCTCTCTTTTTTTAATATATATATATATATATATACTTTTTGTCTTTTTAATATATTGTTTTTGTAAGCTATCAAACTATATTTATATAATATGGACAAAAATACGAGGACATAGTTACATATGTTTATCTGCCTGCTTGCTAACTAGTAGGCCTGACTGACAACCATATTGTTGATTTTTAAAGTTTCTAGCTATTAGATTTTCAAAAAGAAAATTATCCTCCGTATGGGATCCCTATGATATCTATGATTGTTCTTAATGTTGTTTTCCATGTTCCGACCACAAAAATTATACAAAAATATGAATGCCTTATGCTGGCTATAAAAATTATACAAAAAGATGGCAATAAAAGGATAAATCATGGAATGTTGACAACATCAGGAGGGGCAGTTTCCTTGGGCACCCGAGGGATGTTGTTACTGGGATATTCAAAGTGGATACATGTGCTTGCAACCATAATTGATATATTTTTATCCATATATTTTACCTGTAGTTGAAGATACTCTATTTGCATGGAGCGGTCATTGAAGGTTGCTTGTTTGTCAATGAGAGCCCTTCCTAGCAAGGCTTTCATGTGCCAATATAGATCAACCGTGCGGTAATACTTGGTGTCCCTTACCCGTGTATGGAATCCAACATATCATTTATGCCTCAACCTTATTGTTTGGAGTGCACTTCCTTGTTTGAAGAATGTCTTCTTCTAGAACCTCCATGACTTCCCTGCTTGCTAGAGGAGTTTGAGCCTTATAGGCTTCGATAGCTTTGACTGCATCCTGATGCATTCGCTAGAGAGGGAGGCTTGTATGGGGGTGTAGACCTTGATCTTTATCCCATATCCTATTCATGTTGGCTCACTTATTGAATATATAACGCTTACCTTGAAAGCGTCTAACACTCTTGCTCTAGGGGAGGGAACTTTTGTCCAAGATTCAAGCAACTCTTTTCTTCTCTATACCAGCTCTGAATCCTTTCTTTCTATGTAAATTTATCCTCTTTAGGAGAGAAATGGAGTGGGGATGGTTATTACTTACGCCCTACATTGCAATGTTTTTTGGAGAATGAGATTTCCTATGAAGGTAATGGCTACACGAATACATATAGGCCTCATAAAGCTAGATTAAATGTTGGTGCTTCCTTCCAAGCCTGGGGTTGAGTTGTTGCATCTCTTTCAAAGTATTGGTTTCTTCCATAGCCTGTTGGTTTCTGGTATGACTGAAGCTGAGGATATTCATAAAATATCCCTCACTCGTTCTTGTATCTCCATAGTTAAACTTAGTTCTGTAATCAACCTTGTCAATACTCATCCCATTAAAGGTTGGAGCTTCCCAATTTATGGCCCAATTAATGTTATTGATGATCAAAATGGGAGTTACGCTATTGGGGGTCCATGTTCCACTTGTCCTAGATATGGGTTGGGAATGTGGGCTCAGATGGGCACTCGAATAAGGGGTTTTCCTTTTCATATTAGAAAATCTCCAAAAGGAAATAAAAAATGACATGATACAATGGAAGAAATGAACGTCGCATGAATGCAACTATGTTTCAAGAACATGAAACAAACCTATGAAAAAAAGGTATTGGGTAGGAAATGGACACTCATTAGATGTTTCATTTGGGGATACAAATTTTGAGATGAAAATGCCATGGTTGTCAATGATGAGAAAAATAAATAAATAAAAATGATAGTATGGGTGCTACAACAATGCATTAGGCATGAGCATGCAAGTAGTTGTGAGTAAAATCAAATGCATAACAAAATATGCATGGGAGCCTATCAAGGAAAGGTAAAAAAAACATGGAGAGAGAAATATGCAATTCAAATTGATAGTCATGAAAATACTAATAACGATCCCAAGCCTATGAGAGAACTCAACGTGGGCACCAAAAGGGAAACAAGGTGATAACTAGGGTGGACAATGATAGGTAGGATATACCAACAAATTGTGACAAGAGACAACAAAATAAATGACTAAATGCCACAACTTGGTGTGTTGGATCTATTGATTAAGGTTGGTTGTCATTGATGTCAACCCTTGAAGAAAGTCTAGTAGCACAAAGGTTTGGGTAATGGACCCAAGTTTGTTTGATGTAAAGATGACTCATTATTGTCTTTTCATGGTTGATAAGAAGTACAAACAGATGAACTCCAAAGTGGTCCCCTTATGGTGAAATCCCTCACGGGAAGACACTTTGTGGATTGAGTTATCCTATAAGTATGGTTAGAGAACCCATGATTAATTGTGAAATAATGAGATGAAGGTCATTGAATTTGTCAGTAAAACTATCCTATATGGATAGTGCTTGTCATTCCATTTTCGGTGGTATGTGGAACACCACATAACTCCTCACGATTAGAGAGTTATGGCCATATGAAGTTAGATAACCCTCATGAGTCATATAGAATCCCCTAAAAGTCAAAGTGTTTACAAAAGAAATTATTTTAAATGGAGAACTCCCTAAAATAAGGAAAGTGTAATGCTACATGAAAGTATAAATAAGAGGCAAGGCTCTCTCATTAAATCACACTTGAACACATTGAATATCTTTTGTTGTGTGAGGATTATTGCAAGTACTCATTGATACATCTGAAGTTGAGAAAGTCTAAGGTAGTACGAAGGGTTTACGTCGAAATTCTCGGAATTACAACGAATACTAAAAAAACCTATTTTTTGAGACATACGTGGGCTGAATGTGTATAGGTTGCATACATACTGAGGCGTACGTGGGATGAAAGTGTATATGGCATGTACATGTTGTTAAAGCCATGGAACTTGAGAAGATGAAGATGCAGAGGTTCTAAATTATGAGATCAAGCTCCCTGGAAGGTCTACAATTCTCAGATACATCAGATCTATCCATTGATTCAAAAGTTATGTCTTATTTCTATGAATAGTTGGATTTTGATGTATGCATGAGAAATGGTTATGGATGTTTGAGGATTCTCCCTAGAGAGACTAGTGGTTGCATGGGATCTTCTACATAAGTCAGATCTACAGAAATACAATGCTGGTATATTTATCATTGATACTGCTTATTGAGGCACATCTTGTATTTCTTGGCATATGGCTAAGGGTTTTTGTGGTACATGGTTGAGAGCTTGTATTTGTGAAGTGGTTGATGTATTGAGAGGCTAAATATCAGAAAGGGTTTGATGAATAGATCATGTGAGGGTTATT